>NW_010729092.1:6340742-6351447 GCF_000365185.1 Nelumbo nucifera | reverse complement strand
CTGGGCAACATTGTAATGTCATGTTTCTAGTGCGCTGTTTGGTTTTTACACTTTACTCTCAAGGGAGGTTGCACCTCATGCCTCTCCTTGGGGTGTTTGTAACTTTTATTATATATCATTAACAAATCATTTCTCAATTATCAAAAAATATTTGGCGCTTTCTCTGATTTCTAAATCTTCTTAGTTCTTACCACAAGAGTAGTCTTCCTAAATTCCATCAAATCCTTATACTCCTCTTCTCATTGATCCTTTTCAATTCCAGCACCATGTTCTTTTCAAACAGCTAATCTGTGCCCAGAACTTCATCCTTTCACAATACCTTCAAGTCCATCTGATCTCTGGTCATTATGTCTGTCTTCATCCTTTATAATATTTTCTTCTGATCATGTATCAGACTCTCTCAAAGTATGTTTTGGTAATCAGACCCTCTCAAAATCCAACAAAGTAAGCTCTGAATCTAGGGGAAATCTAGATATAGTTCCTGGTTTTCTTCTAGTAGCAGAGAACTACAAGAAAATAAAGAGAAAAGAAGAAATCACATGTTTCTCCAACACTGATTTCAAAAGAACAAAGAAGTAGACAGTTGTCTAAGGAAGAAGAAAACTTAGTTTATTCATTCATTGAGTCTCATATCTGAACAGAATTCTATATATTTATAGAACTCTCTTCTTGACTGAAATAGAAACCCAGAACTTGGAAACTACCGAGACTCCAGAAACAGAAATTTCTAACATAGAAACTAGAAAAATGTTGCTACTTTATTCTTAGGCCCGATTGGTGTGAGACTCTTTAAAGGCTGAAGTTATGGTTGTAATGGAAGGTGTGCAGTGGGCAAAAGAAATGAATGTGAAAAAATTGACTATTGAATACTGGTAAAAAAATTGACTATTGAAGGAGATTCAAATTCATAAAAAAAGGAGATTCAAATTCATAAAAAAAAGGAGATTCAAAACTGGTGGTTGGATGGCTACATAAGAGGGAGGCTCCATTGTGGTGCTACAGTAATGAAGTAAACAGGTTCAGGTGGTTGACTAGAAATATGGAGGTGAGGGTTTCTTGGATCCCAAGGGAAGATAACAGCTTGGTGGATACTCTATCAAAGCAAGGGATAGAGAACGAATTAATGTTCTTGGCACAGTTATAAAAGTAAAAGGACATTATAGGGTAGAGATAAGACTCCTTTATCTCTACAAAAGAACTTGTACAACTAATCTTCACTTTATATTGATAAAATTTTGCTTGTTATTGATAGAAAGACTGATAATAGAAAGTTTCAACACAGAAACCAGAAAATATAAACTTCTAACATAGAAAGCAGAAAAATAAAAATTCCTAAAATAGAAAGCAGAAAATAGAAACTCTTAAACATTTTTTTATCAGCAACTCTTCAACAGTTGCAAAGAAACTATCTGCTTCCAAATCTTGGTAAAGCTTTGGTGGAACCATTGATCATTCTTCCTCCTTTTATATGTTTTGGTAACTTCGGGATGCTCAAATCTCTCTAAGAATTGCTTTTCTGCATGTTCTATTATTGTTGAAGGTTGAACTATATCACAAGGTAACCACCAATATGACCTTCATGTGTCCATATTCGAAGGGTTCAAGGAACTGCTGCTGTTATAACTCTTAGCTGTGGATGAGGCACTATTTTGCCTTCAATTTCCCATAGAAGCTGACCAGGCAACGATGCACCCCTACCTTGTTAAATCACTCTTCTAAATCCTCAGTCTAAACAGGCAAAATGAATGGTGAATCCTCAGAAACCTCCTTTGGTTTTTTCCTTGTGTAGTATGTTGCTTCCTTATTGAAAATCCCCCTCTTACCACCTGTATTTATCAATAAGCATCTTCTTTCTAACATAGGCAGTCAATAAATCATACACATTTAAGAAGGATATCTTTAGCCTGATTGTTAACCTGAAAATAACTGATTTGAACTATGATTTGTTTTTCTTCTGAACCTTTTGCACCTAACTTTCATTGTGTTTGTATTGGTGATACTTAATGTTCTTGCGCTTGCCATTTGTGTCAGCAGCTTTATTTTGTGTTAGCAACTTCACGTTCTCTATCTAGTGCTTCATGAGTAAATGTGAATAAATTGGTGTAGTGTATATTTTTAATATGTGAATGTGCCGGACTTGACAATCAATTTTTTTTGTTGACATATGTTGACATAGGTTAGTGCCTCTTATGAGCAGGCTCTGCTGGATGCTCGCAAGCTTATTGAGCGTGAAATGGAAAGATTTAAAGTCTGTGAAAAGGAAACTAAGACAAAAGCCTTCTCAAAAGAAGGGTTGGGTCAACAACCTAAAACTGTAAGTTATTCTCTGTCCTACCTTTAGTCCTGCAAATATTATATTAGGACTCCAATTGCTGATTGCTGACATTACTAATAAGATTTGAACCTTGTAGTTGCAAACTTATAATTGACATGTTTGTGGCACTTATTCATTGGATCATGGCATGTTTATCCTGTTTCACTTTTTAATGGTTTTTTCCTATTTATGCTAGTGTATTTTCATTCTATTTGGAAAATTCATAGAGCTTTGACCTATTTGATTCTACTAGGAATTAGGAAACCAGGAATCTTTCTTATAGCTTATTTCATGATGTATTTTTTTTTTCATTCCGGGTTTTAAATAGTTTTACTTTCGTTGCCTTTTTTTTAAGCATGAAATTCTAATATTTATTTGTATATCATTAAATTTTATTGCTTTCGTCATTGTTTCTCATTATCAACCATTTCATGATAGGATCCAAAAGAGAAAGCAAAATCAGAGACAAGGGATTGGTTGAACAATGTGGTATGGGACATACGCTTTCCTTTTGTCTTTCTCTCTTTTATCAACCTATATTCTTGTGAAAGTTTGGCAGACCAGTGCAAAATGTTTGCTCTGCAGTCATTGTATAACTGCCTATAATCTTCATCTATGTCCATGTGTCTGTACCCGTTTGTTATAGCCTTGTCTACGCAATCAGCTCAGCTATCTAAGACCCATGTGAACTACTGTTAAGCATAATAAATAGAGACCTTTCTTTGATGTACTAATTATATTATATTATATTAACATTTTGAGATGGATTTCACATAATAAATAGTCATTGACAACAGAGATGTTGAACTGTTCAGATCTGAGGGGAGGAAAGAGGGAAAATGATTCTTGATAGCAAGGTTCTAAATATTGATACGCCCAATATGCCGGTATGGGCGTATAGGGCTGTATCGATACTGTTTTTTATACTTTTTACTTTTTTTCAAAACCAGTTCAGGGGGGCCGGTTTAAGGCTCCTCCACCCCCTGAACCGATCAGAACCCCGATACACCCTCTGTAGGGCGTATTGGGGTGCTCCCGATACGATACGTGTCGATGTTTTGAACCTTGCTTGATAGAAATGAAAATTACAAAAATGCTTTTTCTTAGTGGTTTCTTTTATAATTTTTTTTTTGATAAATGAGTGAAATTTTATTAAACCAGCAAATAAGAGTTACATGCAACCCGTGGAAAGGCACGAGATGCGACCTTTCCTTTAAAGATAATTACAGAATTATAAGTACAAAAGAAATTACACTGAAGCCCAAAATAAAGTATCCCGGGAAACCCCTTGTTTTGCAAGTGAATCAGCCAATGAGTTTGCTGATCTGCCTACCCACTGAACTCTGATTGTCATATTCCTTGTTTGGATCCTTCAGCCGACCCACTATCACCTGGGAATCCCCTTCAATAATCAGATGCCCTATGCCTAGCTGATTTGCAAGCTGGATTCCTTGTACAGCAGCCAGTAATTCGGCCCTTAAAGAGTCTCCCACACCTGCAGGACCTGTGTACAAAGATATCACATTACTATCTTTGTTTCTCAGCACTCCTCCTATGCCTGAAGGTCCTGGATTTTCTCGGCTACTTCCATCAAAGTTCAGCTTGATAAACTCCTCCCCTGGTGGCATCCATTCAACCCCATGCCTGTCCTTCCTGGTAGAAGTATTAGCCACTGATAACCAACTTCTCCATAGGTCATCAAAAGAGTATGCATCAAAGATCTTTAGAGTTTTCAGCCACCGAATTGCCCTTGTCAAAATACATTCTTTAACTTCCGAGAAGCTGCTCTTATGCACTTCCACATGATTCTCCCTCTCTTTGTGTGCCATTCAAAAATAGACGGACTAAACAACAAACTAGTATCAGATGGTAGGTTCCACCTACACTCAAACAACGCAAGAATCCAATTCCATAAAGCTGTAGCAAAGGAGCAAGAGATCAATAAGTGGTGACAGTCCTCATTCTGAGATTTACAAAGAACACACCAATTAGGGGATAAGCACCAATTTTGTCTTCTCTTTTGTAGGTTTTCAAAGGTGTTAATTTTACCATAATAAACTTCCCAACAAAAAACAACAATCTTTGGGGGAATGGGCCTAGTCCAAAATTCTTTAACTAGGAATTTCTGAGGTGCAGAAGTGGAACAAAGGGATTTGAAGAAAGAGGAGCAAGTGAACAAACAATTCGGGTTAGGGGTCCAAATTCTTGTTTCAGGTTTGAGGGGATCTAAACAAATAGACTCAAGTGAAGACAATAAATCTGAAACACAAGCACTTTCATCATCATGTAATCCTCTACGGAAACTAAAATCCTAGTTTAGGGCCAACGAAGAATCTGAGTAGGAAATAAAATTGGAAACCGACTCTTCCTTATAAAGGGAAAGAGAGTAAAGAGAGGGAAAAAGGTCTTTAAGAGGTTGGTTGCCCACTCAAATGTCTTCCCAAAAAAGAACATTATGTCCAGAATTAACATGATACCTGACTAGATTGAGAAAATGGGGTAGAATTCCGTGAATGGCCTTCCAGGGTGTTGCAAGAGTTGCCCGTCGAGATACCCTGGCATCCCAACTGTTCTGCAAACAGCCATGAATACTATTCACCACCTTGTGCCACAACCTCTCTCTCTCTCTAACAGCCATCTCCAAAGCCACTTCCCTAGTAAAGCTTCATTCTTAAGAACTAGATTTCCCAATCTTAATCCCCCTTCTTCCTTACTTCTGCTGACTATCTCCCACCTAATCAAGTGATCCTTCTTCTCTTCCCCTGGCTCCCACAAGAAATCCCTCATCACCTTTTCTAGCTTCTTGGCTTCCCTTGAGGGTATCTTGAATATAGAAAGAAAATAAACCGGAAGACTAGCGAGTGTCGCCCTAATCAAGGTCACTCTACCCTTATCGAAATGTAACTTTTTTTTCCAAGCAACCAACCTCTTTTCAATCTTTTCCACAATTGGATACTAGAACCGACTTTCTTTTGGGTTAGCTCCTAACGGAAGGCCCAAATAGGTTAAAGGCCAATCAGATATGGAACACTCTAGAGAACCTGCTATAGCCTCTACCTCCCAATCTTCCAAATTGATTCCCACCACACAACTTTTGTCAAAGTTAATCGATAGGTTTGAAGTAGACTCAAAGAATTTAATAAGATCTTTTAGGTTCCTCACTCTCCTTAAGTCTCCCCCTTCACAAAAGATGATGATATCATCAGCAAACTGAAGATGAGTCACTGTGACATTATTTCTACCTATCCTCCAACCTCTTATCAGCCCTTCCCTATCTGCTTTAGAAATCATTCTACTGAGCACATCTGCCATAAGTGTGAACAAAAAGGGGTAAAGAGGATATCTTTTTTAGGCCCTCTACGTGTTGGGAAGAAGTCCTTGATCCCTCCATTAACTAGAGCTGAAAATCGGCAAGATGTTATGCATCCGCTCACCCACCTACACCGTCTATCCCTAAATCCACATTTACTTTGCACTTCTAATAGAAAATCCCAATCCACTGAGTCATAGGCCTTCTCAATGCCCAACTTACAAATAAAACCTTGATTGCCATATCTCCTCATTTCCTCCACACATTCATTTGCTATAAGGATCTGATCTATAATTTGCCTATCTTGGATAAAAGTACCTTGGGTTTGAGTAATGAGAGACGGAAGGACCTTTTTAATCCTTAAAGAAAGCACTTTTGCCACAATCTTATAGATGCCGGTCACCAAACTAATCGGCCTGAAATCTTTAGGGTGTTTGGCATCTAATCTCTTTGGGATGAGAGCTAAGAACGTGGCATTAGCTTCGCAACTAATCACATGGTTGTTTTCAAACTCCCTAAACACCTCAAACAAATCTTCTTTAATAATGTCCCAACACTCTTGATAGAAAGCCATGGTATAACCATCTGGTCCAAGAGCCTTTGACCTGTCCGTAGAGAAAACTGCTTGTCTTATCTCTTCCTCTTCAAAGTCTCTTTCCAACCAAGCTGCCTCACTGACTGATAGACCTGGCCAATCTAGATCTTCCATTCTCACCCTTCTCTCCAACGACCTACTCAAAATGGATTTAAAGTGAGTTACAAAGCAATTGGCTATCTCCTCTTGTGACTCAATTTCTACTCCTTCAACCTCAATCTTGGTCACAATTTTTTCTCCTTCTCCCATTGGCCATAGCATGAAAGAACTTGGTATTCCCATCCCCTTTTTTGATCCATTGATGCCTAGATTTTGCCTCCAAGATATCTCTTCCCTCAATAGAACCTCTTCCATACGGAGTTGTTATTTTTGGAAAATGATGGCTTTGAAATTACAGACTCATCCGAGAAGAAGCACTCTCAACTACCCAAGGAAATGGAGTTTACCGCAGCTATTATAGAGGAGAGGCAGGGGATACCGGTTCCAAAATATGCTCCCAGTTCACTAGAGCAGTATGGCATCGATAGAGGACTAGTGGAACATAATGCATCTCGATCACCGATCGCAGAGTCATCAATCAGGGGACAATACCTAAAGACAGATTCTGATGCAAGGACTAAAACAACATTGACTGAACACAATGGGAACCCACAATCACCTATTTTGGAAGGATTAACCGTGACCTTACCCCCAATGTGTCGTCTCTCCGGAGTCATTTCCCCCTTCCCACAACCTTTCAGGTAATCTTGTCAATTCGTTTTTTGATACTGATGTGGGTTTTGTGCCTGGAACAGGTACCTATGCAGCTCAACTTGAAGCAGCAGCCATGGATGGATAGTTTTTAAGTGGGGACAGGGAGGCAAAGAACAAGTGGAAGAGGTGAGGAAGAGGAAATCCCAAGAAGAGGAATTAGAGAAGATCTGGGATCAGATCTGTATGTATTTGGAGGAGTACAAGAAAAAAGAGGAAGTGGTAGGAAAATATGAGGCTCAAGAAGCTTTAGTAAAAACAGGGGTTCAAAGCAGCAAAAAAGTTGGGGATGAATCAATCTTGGGAAGATGCAGAGGGAGGAATTAGAGAGGATTTGGGGACAAATTTGTGCTTTCCTTGAGGAGTATAGGCAAAAAGAGGAATCTTTGGAGGAAAATCAAGGAATTGCGGAAGGGCGGAGCATAACAAAAGCAATCTTAAGTAGATCTGGAACAATAAACAACCGAAGGAAGAAGAAAAGATCAGAGGTGGAAAGGTTGATCTTAGATATAGAAGGAGATTTAGAATTTAGCGGAAGAGGGGAGAGAAGGAAAGCCTCCAAGTAGGGGCCTAATCTCAGAAGGGGAAGTCAATTCTCTTATCTCCATGAAAATCATCAGTTGGAATGTGAGGGGCCTGGGGAGTGCTAGGAAAAGAAGGCTTATTAAGGACCTCCTTAGAAGAGAAAGGCCAGATATAGTGATGCTACAAGAGAACAAATTAGCTAATATTGATAGAAGATGGGCAAGAAGCATATGGAAATCTAGAGGAATAAGTTGGGTGCACCTTCTTGGGGGGCTTCGGGAGGCATTGCCACTTTTTGGAGAGAGGATACGGTGGAGGTTTTGGAGGAGCTAATAGGTAATTTTTCAGTGTCGTTAAAATTCAAGATGGTAGAGGATGGATTTACTTGGGCACTAACTAATGTGTATGGACYAWGCAACTAYAGAKAAAGGAATGATTTTTGGGAAGAACTTTATGGGATTCAAGGGATTTGGGATGGCCTTTGGTGCTTGGGGGGGATTTCAATGTAATTCGTTTTACGAATGAATGAAATAACCCCCAACAGGTCATTACAACTAGCATATGGAGATTCAATGGTTTCATTAATTGTTGTGAACTGAAGGAACTCCCATTGTTGCAAGCCCTCTATACTTGGTCCAACTTTCAAGAGACACCAACCTGCTCCAAGTTAGATAGGTTCCTTTTCAATGAAAGCTGGGAAAACAAGTGGGAGGACTCGATAACAAGAGCTCTACCTAGAGTCACATCTGACCATTGCCCCATTGGCCTAGGATAGGAGCCGTTTAGGCAAGGACCCCGACCCTTTAGGTTTGAAAACATGTGGTTAACTCACTCGGATTTTGTAAAGAAGGTTGAGGAATGGTGGAGAGAAGACCTAAGGGGGTGAAGTGGAAAGGAGTAAGATTTCTTAAAAAACTAAAAAGTTTGAGAGCACATGTGAAGGATTGGAATAGGGAGCATTTTGGAAGAATAGAAGAATTGAAATCCTCTTTGATGACCCAAATAAAGGAATTCAATGCAAAGGAATCCCAAAGAGTCATAAACTCTCAAGATAGAGATCAGAGATGGAACTGAAAAGAGAGTTAGATGTAGTCATTTTGAGAGAAGAAATTTCTTGGAGACAGAAGTCTAGATGCAGGTGGCTCAAGGAAGGAGATGGGAACACTAAATTTTTTCATGAACTAGCCAATGGAAGGAGAAGGAAGAACCTAGTTTCCAAACTGGAAGTGGATCGACTAGTCCTTGATTCCCAAGAGAGGATAGCCAATTGTTTTGTTGACCATTTCAAATCCATATTAAAGAAGCCCCTAGGTCCTAGTGTGGAGTTGGAAGGTGTGACCTAGCAGAGGCTTCCAGAAGAGAGTAGAAGCTGGCTAGAAAGGAATTTTGAGGAGGAAGAAATAAGAAAAGCTGTCTTCTCCATGAACARATCTAAAGCACCAGGGCCGGACGGTTTCACAATGGCTTTCTTTCAAGATTGTTGGGACATAATCAAGGAAGACTTGATTGAGGTCTTCAAGGAATTTGAGGATAATTCAGTGATTAKTCGTGGAGTTAACGCTACTTTTTTAGCCTTAATTCCCAAGAAGAAAGAGGCCAAGCATCCAAAGGACTTTCGACCTATTAGTTTGGTGAATAGTGTATACAAGATTGTGGCTAAGGTCTTAATCTTTGAGGATTAAAAAGGTGCTTCCTTGTCTTATCAGCCAAGCCCAAGGAGCTTTTGTTCAGGGGAGACAAATAATAGATCAGATCCTAATAGCAAATGAATGTGTGGAGGAGATGAGGAGATCGGGTCATAAAGGTTATGTTTGTAAACTAGATCTTGAAAAGGCTTACGACCTAGTGGATTGGAGATTCTTATTACTCATGCTAAGGAAGTGTGGGTTTGGGGATAGATGGTGCAAATGGATAAACGGTTGCCTTTCCTCTTGCCATTACTCCATCTTAGTCAATGGGGTAGTTAACGGTTTCTTCCCAACTAGCAGGGGTCTGAGACAAGGTGACCCCATGTCACCTTTCCTATTCACTTTAGTTGCTGATGCTTTTAGTAGACTTCTCTCAGAAGYGGATAGGGYCGGATCCTTAAGAGGGTGGAGAATAGGTAGAGATAGAGTTTTAGTAACCCATCTTCAATTTGCAGACGACATAATAATCTTTTGTGAAGGTTGTGATCTGATGGAGGTAAGAAATCTGAAGGATTTGATAATTCACTTTGAGAGGGCCTCAAATTTGAAGATAAATTTTGAGAAAAGTTGTGTTGTGAGAATAAATTTGAGTAAAGAGGAGATGGAGTTTATAGCAGCCTTGTTAGATTGCACTTGGTCTTAGTAGCCTCTATCCTACCTAGGACTTCCCTTAGGCGCAAATCCAAAGGAAAGTAGGTTTTAGAACCCGGTGGTGGAAAGTTCGAAAAAAGATTGACAACTTGGAAGAGAAACTATATTTCCATAGGAGGTAGAGTTACTTTGATTAAAACAATTCTAGCTAATTGCCTTTATACTTCCTGTCAGTCTTTAGAATTCCTAAAAGGGAGGCAAAGAGGTTGGAAAAACTGATGAGGGACTTCTTATGGGAACTTGGGGAAGAGAAAAGAGATCACTTGATTAGGTGGGAGGTGGTGAGTAGAAGCAAAAATGAAGGAGGCCTAGGCTTAGGAAATGTKGTGAGTAAGAATGAAGCTCTTTTATGTAAGTGGCTTTGGAGGTGGCCCTTGGAGAGGGAGAGGTTGTGGCATGAAGTAGTGAAGAGTATCCATGGTTGTTCTGAATCAGGTTGGGATGCGGAGGTATCCTGAAGGGCTTCGCTCACAACATCTTGGAAGGCTATTTATGGCATTCTCCCAAAGTTCCTCAGATTTGTAAGGTATGATGCTTGTTCTGGAAACTCCATTCTTTTTTAGGAAGATATTTGGGTGAGCACTCAACCCCTAAAAGACCGCTTTCCTTCTCTCTATTCCATCTCCCTCTTAAAAAGAATCCAATTTCATGGTTTCTTTCCCCCCTGGTTCGCCCTTTGGATTTAAACTGGATTTTTGGGTTTCGAAGAGGGTTAAGGGATGAAGAACTTCTTTGTGTTTCAGAGCTCTTGTTGCTTCTAGACTCAGTGTGCCTGGACCCCCCTAACCTAAACAAAAGGGTTTGGTCTCTAACCTCGGTTGGCCCCTTCACTTGTGCTTCTTTCTTTAAAGCCCTCTGCTCCAATCCCTCCT
>NW_010729092.1:6194032-6338661 GCF_000365185.1 Nelumbo nucifera | reverse complement strand
AAAAATTACCTATCAGCTCCTCTAATGGTTCTACCACATCCTCTCTCCAAAGAGTAATTATCCCCCCAGAGGCTCCCCAAGAGGGAGTTGAGCACCAACTCACACCTCTTGCTTTCCACACACTTTTAACCCATTTTCTGTCTAGATCAGCTAGTTTGGTTTGTTCTATCAATACAATGTCAGACCTTTCCTTCTTTAACAGATCTTTTATCACCCTCCTTTTTCTTGCACTTCCTAGACCCCTCACATTCCAGCTAATGATCTTCATCAACTCAATTGTAGAAAGATACCCTCCACACTTTCCATTTTCCTTTACTTTAGAGCCTTCCTCCTCTCCCCTCATCCACTAAATTCTAAGTCCCCTTCTATGTCTGAAATTAATGTTTCCACCTCAGACCTTTTCTTTTTCTTTTTGCTTTTGATAATTGTTTCTTTTCCTAACATCACTGATTTACCCCGTCCTTTCTTCTCATAACAGTTACTCTCTAAGGGTTCTAGTTTTTTTGGTGTTGCCTCCAACAACTCCTCTATCTGTTTATATTCCTCCAACAAAACATAGATTTGCTCCCAAATTCTCTCTGCTTCCTCCACTTGTCTTTTTTCTAACAATGAAACTTCTTCCTCTGTTTCTAACCTCACCCTTTCAACTTCTATTCCTTCACCTCTGGCTGTTCTCTTCAGCTGTGATGCCAAGATACCTGTTTCAGGCACAAAACCCTGATTAGTAACAAAACCTGAATGGACAAACATACCTGGCCTGATAGGAGGGGAAAAGTCAACAGATTGTGTTGGGATATCAGTGATAGACTTCTGACCAGAACTCCTTCCCTCTGTTTGATTTGGTTGTTGGGGTAAACTTGGTTTAATCAAAGCCTTATCAGTCCCTACATCTGGGGGAGACTTTGGTACAGTTTCCTTTCTGGGTGTTTTCTTGTAAGCCTTCAAAGAAGAATCCTGCCTCTCCAAGCCGAAACTCTTTACCTGCCTGTTTTTTGGAAAGGATTTGTTTGCAAGAATGGGTGTACCCTGATCATCCTTTAATGTTGCTGCTAAGTTCCCTTCATCCTTGTGTGGCACATCAGTTGTTGAAATCTCTAAGTTGTCAGCCTTGTCTTCCACCTTGTTCGCTTCTCCCCTTTTCCACCACCTTCCAACACATATTTCTCTTGTTTATATGCATTTGCGTGTTGGTTGCCCTATTTATCTCATAGACAATGATGATAGGCTAAAATGCCAAGGATTTGTCTATATGGATTGATTAGTCTGTACATGACTCTGCATTTGTTTGTTTGCCTGAATAGCCAGTGTGTGTATGTGCACATCAACAAATTCTGGGTTCTTGATTTTAATATTTTTTTGATGGATAGCTATAAGCGTTTGGCCAAAGCTTTAATTGTTGGCTGCCAACCTGACTCAACCCTCTTACTTTATCTGGGCATGGGATTGTCGGTGTAAGACAAGCTCACATTGGTGGTGATGATCTTTATTAATTACAAAAAATAATGATGTACAAAAGAATGTCTGTTTAGCACCTCGCAATTGTCAGCCCAAACATCCAAATCTCAGAGTATCTTGTCCTTCTACAATTCCCCAACCAGACAATCCATAGGGACGCTCCCCCAGAACCAGTCTTCCCTTTCTGCTCCTTATTCGACTAACTTGTCGACTAATGTGTTTGCTGATATTTGAACCCATTGAGCAATTGCTCCTCATCTTGCCAATTTCCTTATTTTCTTTACTCTATGGGTGTATTTCCCAGGCTCTCAATTTTGTTGTGGATCCACTCTACAATCGTGGAGTAACCTTCTAAATCGATATGGAAGCCAATTGTTAAAAGAATTGATAAGAAGCTGCCTCTTGGAAAGCCAAGTATCTTTCTTATGGAGGCAAAATTACTTTGATCAAAAGTGTGATGTCTTCTCTCCCTATGCATTTACTCTTTTTGATCCAATACCAACTGGAGTGGCTAACATTATAGAAAGGAAAATAAGAGACTTTCTATGGAGAGGGTGGAGGGAAGAGGAGAAGAAATATAATTTGGTCAGTTGGAATAAGGTGCAGGCCTAAACATCAAGGAGGTTTGGGTGTGAGAGGGGTGAAAAATGTAAATATTGCTCTATTGGGAAAGTGGTTTTGGGGGTTTGGTGAGAATGAAGGGGGATTATGGAGGAGGGTGGTGGCAGCTAAATATGGATGAGGAAACATGGGATGGGACCCTGGGGGTACCAAATCAATCCTATGGATGCTCCGTTTGGAAAGGTATTGGGAAAGCCTATGGTTCTTACTCTAAATGGCTGAGGTTCAAGGTTGGAGATGGACTTCGTGTGAAATTTGGGAAAGATGTATGGTGTGAAAATAGGCCATTGATAGAATCATGGATAAATTTCCTGCTCTTTTTGGGCTTGCTGTGGATAAGGAAACTTGTGTGGCAGATTGTATGCAGATGCAGAATCGAAATGTGATATGGGTCCCTTAATTCAGAAGGAAATTGAATGATTGGGAGGTAGATTCAACATGGAAATGTTGCACAAACTTTATAGCACTCAAGTGGATTTCAGGAGGAATGATAGAGGAGTTTGGAAGTGGGAAAAATCTGGAAACTTCTCATTAAATCTTTGTACAATTCTATTTCTAGATCTGAAGACCAGATAATCCTAGTCAAGATTATTTGGTGCAAGAATGTCCCCACTAAGGTGGTCTTTTTTGTGTGGGTGGCATATTTGAACAGGATACTAACCAGAGACAATCTGTTAAGGAAGGTATGCTGCTGGACTCCACCAACTGTGTTCTCTGTGGAGCAAACAAAATTAGTAAATCACTTATTTGCTGCATTGCAGATTTTCTTTTGAAATCTAGTCACAAGTCTGGAACTTATGTGAAGTGAAAAGCTGCTATCTGGAATAGGTGGTGGATTTTGTAAAGGGTTGGAGAGTTGGAGGTTTATCTAAGAGGGGAAACTGGCATGGAGTGAAATGCAAGGATGTTCAAGAACAAAAAGAGTTCTGTAGACACTTTCAGAAAATGGTGGGAAAAAATGTTTTCTTGGCTTGCTGTAAACATGTTGAAAGATAGAAATTACAGCTCCCTTTTTGTATAGGATAATCTTTTTGTAAACAGGTTTTGGAGTACAAGGTTTTATGGGCAGTGATTGTAAAATCCCTGTGTGCAGCAACTTGTACGTGTTTTTTGGCTAATTTGATACTGTACCATTTCTCAATATATATAGTGGAGGAAGCAGCCTAGCTGTTCCCCTGACAGAATTGCGCTCTCCTACAACCAACAAAGTTTATCTTGGTTTTAATATTTTTCTGAAGGCTTTTTGAGTTTGCAGAAGTGGAAAGTATTGTAAATATGCTGCTGGCATTAAGGCATTGTTTTTCATGCCCTGAACTGTGGGAAATTACTGTCATCTTTTTCTTCTGTCATTTTTTAACTTCATATTCATTTTTTATTCATACCCATGACACATCTTCAATGATGGCATTTTTGTGTTTTTTTTTTTTTACATTTTTATTTTTGTTTCTTAATAGTTAATTTCTTTTCTCCATGCTTCTAATGTTCTAGAAAGTTATTTTAAAAACAAATTTATTTGTATTTTGCTTTAATCATCATTAGGTTTCAGAGCTGGAATCTCAAATTGATTGCTTTGAAGCTGATATTGAGGGCCTCTCTGTGAAGAAAGGGAAGGCAAGGCCACCCAGACTGGTATAATGAAAACAGCTTGTCTTAGAAGGTCCTGTTTTTTTTTTTTTGTTTCTAGTTTTATTAAAGAATGATCTTTGTTTTGCAGACTCATTTAGAGACCTCTATTGCTCGGCATAAAGCTCATATAATGAAGTTAGAGTTGATTTTGAGATTGCTGGATAATGATGAATTGAGTCCTGAGCAGGTCAATGATGTAAGAGACTTTTTGGATGACTATGTTGAACGCAACCAGGTGTGTATTACAGAGCAATCTAATTTCTTCATTTATTTGATTACTCCCATTGCAATCCATTTTCTTTCTATGTAACGTAAAGTATTTGAATAATGAATACATGTTGCCTCTTTTTTTTTCATCTTACCTCATTTTGGTTCTTGATGTAAATGATGGATTTTGAATTGCCTGTTATAGTTTTGACTTTGTCACCTGTTGTCGTTTCTGCAGGAGGATTTTGAAGAATTCAGTGATGTTGATGAGCTCTACAGCTCTCTACCATTAGACAAAGTGGAGTCACTTGAAGATCTCGTAACAGTTGTTCCTCCTGGCCTTGCTAAGGTGCTGTTTGTTACCCAATAAATCTGAATATCTATCTTGTATCTAATGTAGGTCGCCATAGAGTGTCTTTTTTTTTTGGATAAGTGTCACCATAGAGCATCTTGGATGAGCATTTTCTCAACCATAGCCTAGACTAAACTCTGAATAAGCCCAAACACCATCACCCAGAATTCAGGATGGATCTACTTGATTTGGGTAGAGAGCCAAGGTGAATCCTACTTCAAATGTACTCTGGTTTTGACTGGGCAGTTGTGATTGGACCCAGAATTAGTAGCCTCCATATCAGCAATTCAGTATTATTACCTATCAGCATGTAGTTGCTTAAAGGTCATGTCCTAGATAGTGCTTATGAAGAAGTGTAAAAAGAACCTTAGATTTTCCATTTACTGGTTTATATCTAAAATTACCAAGTCAAGTTGAACATAGATGGGTGCTGCTTGGGGTAACCCTGGGTTAACAGGCATTGGTGGGGGCATTCAGAGATAGTTTTAGGTTTTTGGACCTATAGGAGTTGGCGATGCCATAAAAGCTGAAGCGTTGCAGTCCTTTAAGGACTGAGGCTGGGTAGATACTTGATTTTAGCAACTTAGGGGGCATTCTACAATGTGAATTGTTTTTTCTTGTTGCTGGTTCCAAAAACAAATTAAAACCATCTCATTTGAAAGCAGATTGTTTCTTCAAACAAAAACACAAAAAGCATGTTCTTTGTTGGGTGTGTGTGTGTGTTTTGTTTTCAAAACTGAAACCAAAAACATGTTCTTGAATCTGGTTTCAAAAGCATGTTTTCATCTGATTATTCAACATCGTGCTCCAATAATCATATAATTTCTATACTAGAAAATTCGTTTTTATTCTAAACACCAATATCTTATTGTTTCCATAAACATGTATTGTTTTTTGAAACAAAACCAACCTGTTTTTCCCTTTGAAAACAAAAATAGAGTTCAAAAATATGTTCTTGTTTTTTTGCTGACGTGGCAATTCCAAAAAAAAAAATGAAAACAAAAACATTCATGTTGTAGAAAGCCCTCTTAGTGGTGGTGGGGAGGCTCTAAGGTGGTAATACCGCTAAAGGAATAACAGCCAGGAGCCGTGGCCCTTTTTTGTAAGATGATTCCTTGTAATTAGGGAGGGGAACTGGGGAGGGAATAGGTTGCAGAGTGCCAGTCAACAATTTTTTGTGGTGCTTGGCACCTATTGTGTATAACTCATCATTTTTGTTACAAGCAATGAAACTCAACCATTACCAATAAAAAAGGGTAACAGAGAGTCAAAGACATTTTTTTTCCTTTTTTTTCCAAGAAGGGGAAAATAAATTTGAAAATGCTTTTGTCTTTGTGAGTTCTGTGCCAATTTTCCTGAGTCATGTTTGGGAGGATGAGCTCTGTGGTATCCACTCAGCAGTAACTTTGTCCAACTGCGTTGCTATTGTGCTTAGGATTTGGCATGTTTATATAGTGTCCTATCTCATTTGCTGTATGTTCAGACTTGAAAAATAATAGTTAATTAATTGGTTCCAATGTTTATCATTTTTGGTTCTGTTGATATAAGGCTGGATATATATTATAACATGAAATGCTTTGGCCATTTATATGGATAAAGGAAATGGTTTTATCAAATAATGTTTTCTCTTTGATAGGGTGTCGGTTCTGCTAGTGCAGTTTTGAGCTTGAAGACTCCTATTGCAGCTTCAACAACTCAAATGCCGGTATGTATTCTTCTAAAGTTGAGAAAGGTATTCAAGTCCTACAAAAGTTTAAAATTTTAAAGAATTCCAGTTTCTATCATTAAGGACAGAAGTGCATGACTGTTTTGTTCCCTGGGAACTATTGCATGCCCGTTGTTGTATTAGGTGTCTAAAGCAAAAGCATGAAACCAGCTACACCTGACTCACATTATCCCAAGTACCTCTGTTGACATGGCCCATGGGTTTGGGTATGGGACTTATGCTGGATTTGCCATAACTGTTAGCAATTTTTTTTCATGTCAACTTTTGGTGGATTGGGTATGTATCCTGTTAATTAGACACAACAACCATAAATTATTAAACTATGTGCTAAAATGTATATTAAAATTAGAAGTTGAAGCTTGGATGTTTATACTGTACCAAGAATGCCTCCTTAGCCTCATAAAATATGTATTTTCTATAAACCATTATGTTATGGATTTTTAACTATGATACTACAATCTGATTTAAGTTTTATTTGGTTTGTTGTTGATGCTTTTTATATTTTTTTTATGTCAATGATTGTTTATCTTAATCAAACACAGATTACTTGCATGATTGGAAATTAATATATATTGTCTAATGTATATGTGCCCATATACATTAGACCTTGTCCCGACTATGTGGGGTGAGCTACATGATTTGTCCATATATCAGTGCTAATTGATCGGTTAATTTTAGCCAAGTCCCCATATCCTAAGGTTTTGCTGTCAGACAAATCTGACTCTTGGATGCATACCTGTAGCTAAGTCCATGTAGCATAGGAAGCTACTCCTATTCTAGAAGGGGTGTTGCCAAGGTGTACTGAGGTGCAACTATAAACTGAGTTATATGTTCATGAGGTGTGAGGCATGAACTTCACCTTTTCACATTTCAAGTTAGAGACATGAGCATCGTGATTCATGAACATTATAAATGACTTAAGAAAAATCTGAAAGTTAAAAAATGTATCATTTTTTTAGTTATGTTACTGATTAGGCCCATAAACATATGATGCTTTTTTCTTAATTTTAATTGTTACTGGTAAAAATGCAAAAACTTAATAATTACTGCTTATTATTTTTATTGAAAATGCTTTTTGTGAGGTTAAGGCCTCATTCTTCCATCCAGTGAAATGCCTCAATTTATCAAAAAATAAATAAATGAATAAGAGGAGAAAGAGATGCCTTTCCTTGTGCTTTAGGGGTTAAACCCTTCTATTATGTCATTGTTTAGGCAAAGAAAATGCTCACATCCATAAAAAAAAAAGAAAAAAAGGCTTTCCTTTACCATTTTTTTTTGAAAATGTGAAGTATCGTATTAATATTCAAAAAGTATTACAAAGAGTAGACTGGACTATACATGTCTCTTAGCAAGGTGTTAAGCAAAAGAACAACATGTCTTTATAGAATAACCAGCCACAATTCAGGCCTTCAAATTCCTTATGGCCTCAGCGGTCAGCACCAAGAAGACAACTTTCCTTTGATTCTCCCCAACAAATCAGGAATTGAAGTACTGGAGTTCTAACAGACCTTAGCATTCCTCTCCCCTAAATACATCAAACACTACCCTTGGAATTAGACCCCACATAATCCCTCCTCCCTTCCTCTCCCCTAAATACTCGTTCCTTTGAACTTGTATTATCTTAGTTCCGTTGTTCTTTGTCTGGTTATGCTTTTTCAGATGCAAACATATTCTTATTTTGCCGTTTGGTTTTGGAATGAAACAGTTACCAATCTACATAACAAGGTATCAGCATGTTTTGTCCAACTTGATGCTTAAGTGCTTGATTTGCCAACTAAAGCAAACATAAATTGCAGGCACGTAAAATTATTTTATTTCATGGATACTGGTGTGTGTTCAATATGTAAAGTATCATAGTAGATATAAGATGGCATGAATAGAAACTAGAGAAATGTCATATGAAGTTACAAATAATTGAACTCAATACGAGGTTCTTTGAAGATAAAGTCAATCTAAGGAAGTGGTTATGGAAACAACCAAGGTTAGGTTAGTGTGGTGCATTGGGTAAAAATCTTGCCTATTTTAGCTTTATATCCTTTGATGATATCATAAGATGTATGCAAGTTATTGCAGATTCTTCTACCACTACTTGGACAAGAGCAATTGCATAGTGGCTACCTCCAAATTATCCCAGTATTAAGATGAACCTGATGGCTGCAGCTTATGGAACCCAGGTAGATCGAGAGTATTGGGGGAGTCTTTAGGCAACATGTTGGAGATTCCACGAGAGCATAAATCTTGGAACTCCTACATGGACCAAGGCTGGGTAGGAATCTAACTTAGAGAAATTTCACAATTAACGGGGATTCCAAGGTAGTGGTGGGTTAGCTGAGATACAATACTCAAGGAACATGGAAATATAGATACATGTTGAGGGGAATCAGACGCTTGACTGTAGATATGTGCTTGTAAACTTCAATGGATTACTAGAAGTGCAAAGAGTATGGCTGATGCTTTTGCTAGACAAGGAGTTAATAGCTTGGATCTTTTCTCTGGGAAGATACTAGGGGGCACCTGATGTAAAGCATTATCAGAAAGATAGAGTTACCCCAACCCATTGTCCTATTTGCATAGCCCAAAGAAACTTGTTTGGCGGCCCCTCTCCATTTAGGTTTGAAACTGGAGGACTCCACCTTTGTGGAGAATGTCGGAGAATGTCAAACGTTGGTGGCAGAAGATAGGGAGAAGAAGAGTGAAGAAAGGGATTAACTTCTTGAGACTGAGGGGTTTAAAAGAAAATAATAAAGGCTTAGGAATAAGAGTCTCTTTGGGAAGGTGGAGGAGACAAAAGAAAAAAAGAATTCTCTCAAGAATTGAGGAGTTAGATAAGAAAGAAGCTCTTAGAATGTTGAGTGGAGAAGAGAGAGGAAAAATGGAGGCTAAATGTGGTTTAAAGAGGTTCTTAGAAAGGAAGAGATCTCCTGGAGGCAAAAGTCTAGATGCAAATGGCTTCTAGAAGGGGATGGCAATACGAAACTTTTTAATTCCTTAGCCAGTGGAAGAAGAGGAAAAACCTCATTGATAGGCTGGAAGTGGATGGTCTAGAGACAACCAGGGAAGAGGCGTCAAGAGTTTTGTTGACCATTTTAAGAGTATTTACCTGAAGCTTAGTGGGAAATCTCTATAAAATCAAAGCAAAAATTCTAGCAGGGAAACTAAAGAAGGTACTGCCCTTGGTAACCTCACAACATCAAGGAGCCTTTGCTGAAGGGAGACAGATTGTAGATCAGATTTTGTTGGCCAATGAATATGTAGCAGAAAAGAGGAGGAGAGGGAGGGGTGGTTTGGTGTGCAAGCTTGACATAGAGAAGGCCTATGACTTTGTGGACTGGTCTTTCCTTCTGCAAATCATGGAGAAAATTGGGTTGGGGGAGAGGTGGAGGATATGGATGAAGGGATGCTTAGGTTATGTACAATATTCAATTCTGATTAATGGTATGACTAGAGATTACTTTCCAGCAAAAAGGGGGTTGAGAGTTGAGACAAGGGAATCCCCTATATCCCCTCCTATTCACCTTAATTGCGGATGTCCTAAGTAGGATGATCTTGGAGGCTGATCAAAATAATCTGTTTAGAGGATGGAGGGTTGGAAGATTGGAGGTTGCAGTCACACATTTGTGGTTCGCAGATGATATCATCTTATTTTGTTTGGGAGGCAACCAAGTTTCTATATCAAATCAGCGAGAAGTCATCAATTCCTTTGAATCAGTCTCCACTTTGAAGATTAATTGGGGAAAGAGTTGCGTAGTAGGAATAAATTTGGAAGATGAAAACTTGAGAGTAATAGTCGAGACTTTAGGGTGTGAGATCAAGCAATGGCCTTTAGAATACTTAGGACTACCCTTGGGAGGGAACCCAAGATCAGAGGCTTTTTGGAAACTAGTGGTGAGAGATTCACAAAGAAGTTGGCTATGTGGAAGAGGAACTACTTACCCATTGGTGGAAGGATAACCTTGATAAGAGCAACCTGGGAGCCTGGGGACGAAAAGAGGGACTTTCTTTGGGAGCCTAGGGATGAAAAGAGAGACCATCTTGTAAAGTACGAACAAATCTACATGATAGGGCTGGGGAATTTAATTCAAAGAAGTACTTCGTTGCTAGGAAAATGACTTTGGAGGTTTCCATTGGAAAGAGATAGGTTTTGGCACAAGGTTATTGAAAGCATTCATGGACTGATGAATAACGGTTGGGATGCAAAGGTAGCTCCAACATCAACCTTGAACTCTCCTTGGAAAGCAATTCAAGAGGTATATCCAACTCTTTTCAATTTCATTGGACTTGATGTGGGTTGTGGTTCTAGGTTTCTTTTTTGGGAAGATCTTTGGCTTGGTGATACTCCTTTCTATTCCCTTTACCTTGATCTTTACTTGGTTTCTAATTATAAGCAGTGACCCGTTTCAAGTTTCGTCACCTTCTATCAATCCAGTGTAAGTTGGGACTTTGGTTTCAGGAGAGGTTTGAGGGATAATGAATGTAAGAGCCTTTTATGGTTGTTTGACAATCTCAAATCAGTTTTTTTTGGTTCAATTTTTGGAGGACACTAGAGTTTGGTCCACCTCTTCTGATGGTTCCTTTTCTTGTGCTTCTTTTTTCAACTCCCTTGTGCAAACATCTAGCGGGGGGGGGAGAGGATTTCTTCATAAAAGAAATTTGGAGTAAGCCCATTCCACCCAAAATTCAAGCTCTATGTTGGGAGCAGTGTTTTAAAAGGCGTGGGAGGCCTACGCCTGGAGGCCCGCCTTCAGGCAAGTGTATGCCAGAGGCGCTGACACCTCTGAACTAGTGCTATGCATCTTTATACTTCTTAAATAAAAGATTTTTTTAAAAAGAGATCCCCCCCTCCCTCTTCTTCCTCCTCCCCCTTCTTCCTGACCACCTCCTCTTAAGGAGGCTTACACCTCCTTGTGTTTGGGAGGCTTACGCCCCCTTTGTTCTGAACCACGCTTCAAGCCTCTAGGTAGTGGAATGCCTCTGTGTTTTAAAACATTGGTTGGGAGGAGGCCACATATATGCCTCTCCCCTCATGTGTGCTATCTTTGTTATGCAAATGGTGAATCCCTCCCTCACTTATTGATCCATTGTCCTTGTGTACTCTTTGTTTGGGATTTTTCTTGCTCTTTTTTTGGTTGCAGGTGGAACTCTCCTCAGGATGTAGTGAGCCTTTTCAACCCAAACTTTAAGCTGAAAAAGGGGAAGGACAATGTGGAAATCAGTTAGGGTGGCTGTGTGGATGATTTGGGAGGATCAAAAGAAGAATTGGTGGAAACCATAATGATAAAAGTTGCTCATTGGGTAAAAAAACTTGAGCTATTTCCAGAGCTTCTCAATGGCTGATATAATGCAGGCTTGGAGAGAAGTGGCTTTTTCCTCTAAGAAGAAAGAAGAAATGGGGATGAAATGGAAAGCCCCAGCTCCAAACAAATTAAAACTGAATTTTGATGGCAGCTCCATAGGGAACCTGGGATTGGTAGGCATTGGGGTTGTGGTTCAGAGACTCAACAAACAAAGTGCTGGCTATGTTTTCAAGGCCTATAGGGGTTGGAGATTCAATAAAAGCTGAGCTAGTAGCACTTCTTCAGGAGTTAAAACTAGTCAAACAAGCAGATTTTAAAAACCTGGAGGTTGAAGGGGACTCAAAACTGGTGATCTCTTGGTCTAACTCCAGAGGTAATGCTCCCCGGATTTATAGACATTCCCTGCAAGAGATTGAAAGCTTAGCAAGGGATCTCAATGCCTCTTTCACTTGGATCAGGACTGCAAATGGGATGGTTGACTCATTAGCAAAACAAGGAGTTTACAGACAGCAACTTTTCTGGGCAGTGTTGTAAATCATTATGTTGCACCGACTGTGCTTTTCTGCTGGTTGTAATCTGTATACAACTTTCTCTTAATTTAATAAAACTAATTCTTCTTTGCTGATAGAAAAGATAGCATAAGCTAGCCTAGTTCAACATGATTATTTTGTAAATCTGTAAATTATGTCTATGTAAATTAATAAAATGCTTTTACTGATAAAAAAATTATAAATAATTGAAAACACAAGTGAGATTTCAAAGTTTTGGTTAAGTAGAAGTATCATCAACAGGATGTTTTTTCTTTTCTTTTTTTTTTTGAATAAAATCACCAACAGGATGTTTCAAAAAAATAATAATAAAAACAATTGCATGTCCCTGGGATGCGAATGTGCATATTGCTAGCGAAAGTTAGGTTTGAGAAACTGTCATGTTCTCTTAGAATTTATTAAAATAAGGTGATAAACAAACAACTATCCAGCCAGCCCTCCAGGTAGTAAGACCAGCAGAACCTGTGTTCACACCATAACAGGACTAATCAATTGATTCAAACTTCAAAGATCACAAAAGTATAACAACAATAGCCCCTAATGTGCCCTTTTTGTAGGTTTAAAATCTACTGTTGGTTATCTTACCCTCCTTTACAAGTCCCAATATATTCTCCCTTCTGTAATTTTTTGGTAATGTTTGTTGTTTTCCTTTTCAGGCCACATTAGCGTCTACTGTTCAGCAAGGTAATTCCATTCAGGATCAAGCTGAAGAGTCTGCTTCCCAGGACAGTAGTTCCGATATTGCTCCACGAACCCCACCTTCAAAAAATAGTACAGTGGGTTCTTCAACTTCATCAACACCAGCAGGGAGTCATGTAGCTACTGTTACTGGCAATTTGCCGACACGTAATTTGGCTGGTGGGTCAACTACTTCAGCAATCCTTTCAGCTCCAGCATCTATTCGAGGTGTGGTGGATAACTCTGTTGCGACTGTTTCTCCATCCCCAGTAAACTTGTCTAATTCCACTAAGGAAGAAGAGAACTCAAGCTTCCCTGGTCGAAGACCATCACCAGCTCTTACTGAAATTGGTGTAGGAAGAGGAATTGGTAGAGGTTCAATGGCTGGAGGTGTACCCAGCCAACCATCAAACAATGTACCTTTAAGTTCTGGAAGTTCACTTCCTGGCAATGGAGCGCTTGGTGCAGTCCCTACTGCTTCTGACATGGCAAAGAAAAATATTTTAGGGGCTGATAGTGGCATCATGCAACCATTGGTTTCCCCACTAAGCAATAGAATTCTCTTACCCCAGGTATCTAAGGGGAATGATGGAACTGGTTCTGCTGATTCTAACAATTCTGGTGAGGGTGCAGTTGTAGGTGGCAGAGTTTTCTCCCCTTCTGTGGTTCCAGGTGTACAATGGAGGCCTGGAACATCATTTCAGACTCAGAATGAAGCGGTATTCTACTTTATTATCTCATTTTTATGCTGTTGCTTAATTTTGCAATGCATCTTCCTCTGAAAGCTCCAAATAAAGCTGCAGTTTTTTTTTTCTGTTTCATAATAAATCAAAAAATGGATTTGCCAAACCTTAGTGCACTCTCTATCAATTATAAAATGGGGAACTATCACTTGTATTTGCTCTGGCAATTTTTCCTGCACTCTATTAGTGATATCTCATAGCTTAAATTTTATATTTTAATCATATTTCTTCCTAATTTAGTCAAATCTTAGTAGGACTTCTCTTTGCCATTATATGTGTGTGTATTAACGTATTGAATTTTCAAGGTTTCCATCTTCATTTGGTTTGCATAGCATCTCCTTTGTCCTTGGGAACCTTGACCCTTTTATCTATATGACATTATAACTATATTTATACTCTGTTCATAAAGTTATCTGTTATTAAAAGAGAGAAATGAACAGTCTTCTTCTGCATTGCTTGCTAGAGTAGAAGGGCAACTTAGTCATTGGCAAGTTTGAAGGAAAAGTTAAATAGTGTTTATTGAGAAGCATACTAGAGTAGAAGACTGAAAATTTTAAACTGAATGCTTCTATTGAATCTTTTATATTGTGCTGCTGAGTTGTTAAAATATGAGCAATCATTGCTATTCTGCTTATTAGAAATTATTTGCTTACATGATATTTTTTGATAAGTCATATGCTGACATGATATTACCCAAAAAAAATATAACGATGCTGATGATTTGACATTTTACAGAAGGCATGCCTCTTTTAATGATAGGATGCAAGATTTGTGTGATAAATCTGTTGTTTGAAAATGATTTATCTGTTTTTTTTTTCTTTTCTCAGGGTCAATTTCGTGTTCAACCCGATCAGAGAGAGAAATTTTTGCAGAAATTCCACCAAGTGCAACAGCAGCAGCAGCAGCATTCTCAACTCGCTGGGGGAAATCATAAGCAGTTCACTACACAACAGCAAGGCTCACTATTACAGCAGGTTACTTAAGTGCAAAACTTTCTCCCGCCTTTTGCATCTTTGAAACTGGTGCAGGTGTTTTCTCCTTTTTTTGTTTTCTTTTTCTTTTCTTTTATCAGTGATATAAGATAAAGAATATATTCTTTTTATATGATTGATTTTTTAACCATCTCTGAGAAATGGTTTCCATTTTCTTTTTGTTTTCTTTTTCTTTGTTATATCTCATTAGTTAGGTTTCTTTATTTGATGAAGATTTTAATAACTTAGACAAGGAAATTTCTTATGAGAGGCTTCTTTTGGGAGCAGAGAGATTCTAAAAGGGATTATATTGTCAAGTGGGAAGTTGTGTGTTAATGCAAATGACCAAAGATGCCTGGGTTTGGGCAATCTTCAATGAGGAATCTAGCACTTTAGGCAAATGGTTGTGGAGATTCTCTGTGTATCTGGACAAGTTGTGGAGATTCTCTATGTATCCCACCCTTAGCATTCACAGCTTACATGCTAATGGGTGGGATGTTGGTTTGGCTGCAAGGGCAACATTTGCCTCTTCTTGGGAAGCCATCTCTGGTTTGCTTCCTCTTTTTTCCCAAGGTATATAAGGTATGGGCCTATGACATATTCTGGGAACAAAAACAAATTTAGGAATACATTTAGGTATGGGATATAGTTAGGTGGAAAGACAAATGATGATCCATGATCATGACAGTTTGGCAAAGTTTTAGTACTGGCAGCCAACCTGATGCATATGCTGAGATTTTGTTTTTTGAAGCTTAAATAAAAAAAAACAAACTTTATAGAAGGAAAAAGAAACTTAGAGAAGTGACTAGAAATCACCCAAGAGAAGAAATAACAAAGCCTCCAATAAACTCAAAAAGGAATTTGAATGCTGAAATGGATTAGTGGAAAAACTAGAAGGATATGGTAAAAAATGAAATCATTTGAAGGAACCTAGGAGAAACTCTAATAGGTGATGAAATGAGAGAAAGTAAACTAAGATGGTTTGATGACTTCGATTGAAGTAGTAAGAAATGATTTAAACACTACTAATTTAACAAGGATATGCTTATAAAGAAACAATGAATATGGCAATAAACATAATGGAAAGATGAAACAAGATCCATGTACTTGACCCCAGGTAGTTGGGATAAGGTTCTGATGATAATGACGAATTTAACAAGGATATGCTTATAAAGAAACAACTAATATGGCAATAAACATAATGGAAAGATGAAACAAGATCCATGTACTTGACCCCAGGTAGTTGGGATAAAGTTTTGATGATAATGATGATATAGTTGGGAGCCTAGGGGAGAGAAAAAAGATCACTTCATTAGGTGGGAAGTGGTGAGTCGAAGCAAAAAAGAAGGGAGTTTAGGGTTAGGGAACATAGTGAGTAAGAACGAAGCTCTTCTAAGTAAATGGCTTTGGAGGTGGCCCTTGGCTGTTTTGAATCTAGTTGGGACGTTGGGGTATCCCGAAGGGCTTTGCTCACAACACTCTGGAAGCCAATTTTTGGCATTCTCCCCAAATTCCTTATGTTTGTAAGGTGTGATGTAAGCTTTGGAAATTCAGTTCTATATTTGGGTGGGCACTCAACCCCTAAAAGACTGTTTCCCTTCCCTCTTTTCTATCTCCCTCTTTAAAAAGAAACCTATCTCAAGGTTCCTCTCCCCCCGGTTCTCCCTATGGCTTTAAACTGTGATTTTGGGTTCCGAAGAGTTTTAAGGGATGATGAATCTTCTTGTGTTTCAAATCTCTTGCTACTCTTAGACTTTGTGTGTTTGGACCCCCTAGACTTGATAAAAGGATTTGGTCTCTGACCCTGGATGGCTCCTTCACTTGTGCATCTTTCTTTAATTCCCTCTGTTCTATCCTCTCCTCTCCGGTCTTCCCTGTTAAAGAAATCTGGTCAAGGCCAATCCCTCCTAAAATAGTTGTGTTCTGTTGGGAAGCCTTTTATGGTAAGATCAGTACTATGGAAAACTTGCAAAAGAAGAAATCTTATATGTGCTTGTCCCCAAATTGGTGCATTATGTGTAAAGTGAAGAGTGAGGATTGTCACCATTTGCTGATATCTTGCTCTTTTGCTGCCAATATTTGGAACTGGGTTTTATTATTATTTGGGCGCAGGTGGATCTTGCCCTCTGAAGTAAATCTGCTTTTTGTTCTGTCTGGCTTTGGGAGATTGACAAAGAGAGGGAAGCTAATGTGAAGTGTATCAGAGCAGCTAGCATGTGGACTTTATGGGATGAGAGGAATGCTAAAATTTTTCAAGAAATGGAAAGAAGCTTTGCTGAAGTAAAGGAGTGTATAATGACAAGGACAACCTCTGGGCTGAAAACTTCAGACTTATTTGTGGATTACTCTTTTGATGATTTAAGGAGAAATTGGGCAGCAGTGGCATCCACAGCATCCGCAAAGAACAGAGAATCGAAACCCCCTCAGGAAGGAATGGTAAAATTGAATTTTGATGGAAGCAATCAAGGTAATCCAGGGCCTCCGGCATAGGAGGAATTCTGAGAGATAAAGACAGCAACATCCTATCTTTATTCTCAAGACCATTGGATGTTGGCAATTCTTTAAGGGCTGAGATACTAGCAGCAGTACGAGGCATAGATGTTGCTAGTCGATTTGGAGTAAAAAACTTGATAATTGAGGGGGACTCCAAGGTGGTAGTGGGCTGGTTGACAAATCCAGAAACAGTCTTTTGGGGTTACAAGGGTCTTTTGAAGAAAGTTAACTGGTTGACAAGAAACATGGCAGATAGGTTTCAGTGGGTTAGCAGATCGGCAAATGTATTGGCTGATTCTTTGGCTAAACAAGGGGTGACCTGTTTTGGGCTACCTTATAATTGTAATTCTGACTAGTGTGTGTTTATTTGCTTATTGCTCATCTCCAAGGGGAGGTAACATCCTGTGCCTCTTCTTAGGCTGATTGTACACTCTTTCTTTGATTAATAAAATTGCATTCATTGTTTTGCCAAAGAATCAGCCATGGCATTTACTGATCTGCTGACCCACTAATAGGTGACTGACATATTCCTTGTAAGCCAATTAACTTTCTTAAGTAGACCCCTGTAGCCCCATAGAACTGTTTCTGTACTCGACAACCAACCCACTACCACCTTAGAATCTCCCTCAACTATCAGATTTTTCACACCTAGTTGATTTGCAACCTGTATGCCTTGCACCACAGCCAGTATCTCAGCCTTTGTTGAATCACTAACTCCCACTGGTCCTGAATAAAGAGATAGGATGTTTCTATCCTTATCTCTTAAGATCCCTCCTATACCCAAAGGGCCTGGGTTGCCTAGACTACTGCCACCAAAGGGGTCTCAAGGGTTGAATTATTTTCTGCTACTCTATGATTGTATTCTGTTAAGAATTTGTTTATGCTCTCACCTCAAGGAGAGGTAACATCTTGTGCCTCCTCTTAGGGTGAATGCACAAGTCCTTTCTTATTATTAATAAAATCATTATTAATTTATCAAAAAATAAAATTGCACTCATTTATTTTTTTATTAATGCTTGAAAAAAATTTACAGATCTATGCTACAAAGTAGCCCAAA
The DNA here is from genome assembly GCF_000365185.1 of Nelumbo nucifera. The sequence goes on along the minus strand of NW_010729092.1, from coordinate 6,320,890 downwards.
TACAGCAGAAACCAGATTGGCCACCCTAATTGCCATGCCCCCCCTTTTTTTGATAAAAAAGGGGGGCCCAATATAGAGTGGATATGTCCACTCCCTGTTTTGCGAGAACATCTGCCAGCCCATTTGCTGTTCTATTTACCCATCCAAAGCTAGTGTTACAACTTTTTGCAAGGTAGTCAATTTCCCTGAAGGCAAATTTATATTTCCAAGGAGCTGAAATAATTTGTTTTGCCCAAGAAATCTCCTAACAACCATTTATCAAAAAAGAATTTAAATTGAGGCATCTCAAACAGCCTTCAGGAATCTCCCTGAAGGCAATTTTAAATTGCATTCGTTTTGAAAAAAAAAAAAAAAAAACACTCCTAACAACCACTTGAGGCATCTCAAACACATAGATAATACAAAGGAAAATTAGCTCAGGTTGATTTTATTGGGCTTATGTTTAGCCAGCTCACTCATTACTAAATACTAATGAAGCCTAAATGGTACATTCTCAAAGTCAAGTAATTATTTTTCATGTTCCATTTGATTTTTATATTATTTACTTTTCCTGATCTGAAAATTGATGGTCTATGCAGTTTAATTCACAAAACTCATCATTGTCACCTCAAGTTGGACTGGGTCTTGGGGTTCAGGGAGCAGGTCTAAATTCTGTTACATCAGCTTCTTTACAACAGCCAAATTTTATTCATCCACAGGCTGCTCAGCGTGCTTTGAGCTCACCTGGACCCAAAGAGTCAGGTACTTCCATATAACTTCACTAATAATGCAGACTTATGCTTTATGGCAAAGATAAAAAATTATTTTATGTGGCTATTACATGTGATGATGCAGACACTAGTCATACAAAAGTTGATGACCAACAGCAACAACAAAATCCATCTGATGACTCAAGTGTTGAACCTACCACAAGTGTTGGGCTCAGCAAAAATCTCATGAATGAGGATGATCTGAAGAGTCCATACTCAGTAGATGCACCTGTATGCTTATTTTTATAGATTTTTTCATATCCTGAAAACATGTTCAATTTTTATTTTTCTCTTTTCCTTTTTCTTGGTTTTTTCTGAATATTTTCCCTTTATTTGTTGTTGTTTTTGGTTTAAAAAAATCACACATTTGTGAAGACTTCTTATATTTGCATGCATTCAGTTTGGACACAGAAAATGTGAATGTGAAGTTAATCAACCATATATTTTATCTTTGGGGCCTGATTGGTTCTCCCAGTATCTTTTTGCATACCTGAGAGTTTAGGTTTGGTCTAAAGAGTCTTTTTTGAACTTGGGTCATCAATGGAAGTGCTATATTGAAAACTTTATAGATTACATTTTTAAAGCCTATAGTTGTGTCATTCATCCCTAATGCCTGTATCCTGGATAACCAGGAAAGAAGCAATGACAGGTATTTGTGAAACTGCCAAAAGTGTTAAGCTTTTATCTGGCTAAAGACATGAATATCTCTGGCAGTGTGAATTTATCTGGCCTCATCCCTCCTCTCTTTGTAGTCACTCTCTTCTCTTCATATTTCCCCCCTTGATACCAGATCCCTCTCTAGTGTCTTCTATATAATACATATTCTGTTTTGTAATACATACATGTATGTAGGTATTTAAGTTTGTAGTGTCCCAGAAACTAGATTATTGTGCCTATGAAACTTCCCATGTATGCTCAGGATGCCTCTTCTATTCTGGTTTATGTTGCCTTAGGATGTGGAATGCGTCACATCATGCCTCCACATTTTAAAACATTTTGTTACTTGCCTTACTAATCCAACTGAAAAAGAAAATGAAATTTTAAGAAGAGAGATCACTTTGAGGGGGTTGGACTTCCTTAGGTTTGCCTCTTTGAAGGGGCAAAATCCTCTTTCAAAGCAAGTGTTACAAACTTAAACTACTAGTTACATACACACACACACAAGAGACACACTACCCAACTAACTTGAAGCTAGTGTTTTAAAAGTGCAAGGGCCATTTTGCACCGGAGGCACGCACCTTTTTGAAGCAAGGTGAAAAAATGAAAAAGAATGTAAAAAATTAAAAAGAAGCCAAAAAGTGTGAAAAAATTAAAAAAAAAGCAAAGTATTAAAAATATTAAACACAATATTAATTAAAAAATAAACTTAACTTTTAAAATAGATGTTTAAAAAACCTATTATCTCAAATTAAATTACATAAACATAACATGTCAAACATATTTAAAATGAAAATTTAAAAATAAAATCAAGCATAACATATAAAACGTATTCAAGCATGTAAACTCTTATTCTCTTTATTTTTTCCCCAATTGCATTACTTCAAATAGCTAATGTGATATTAAACATTATTCATTCTTGATTCTACTAGCTGCCTTTGTACCAACCCCTTGAGGCAAGCCCAAACTAGTCCATATCATGGTCTTAAATTCTTAATTCCTATAAAAAAAAAGATTTTATAACTTTAAGTGTCTTTTAAAAGTATCTTTCATTAGGATGAATGAATGAGCAACATTAGCAAATATGGGGTTTTTGGAGCTTCAGTAGCGAGCGAACACTGAAGATCTTCCATCTCCGATGACCACCCCAAGTCTTCATCAAATCCCAAATCCCAATTTGTGAGTCCCAACAGTCGGGTCTTCCCCTTCAATTACCAGCCTCAGTTTGTAAAATTCTCATGCAAAAAAAAAAAGGATCCAGACTGTATGGAACTTGTGAAACCTCTTCTGCCTCCAGACTTTTAACAAACCCATTATAACTCTTCAATCTCTTTCCACCAACAAGAAGCTAACATTCAATGATTTTGCTATATGCAGTCCTGGAACCATCACCATTTATTCAGCCCTTAAAGTTTCCATGATTGTGGTTCCAAAGTACACAGCTATGAGACGTTTCTTTTTATTGATAACAGTTCAAAGATCTCATTTCCCATTGCTCTCCAGTTTTAAAATCTCGGGCTAACAAGGATGAGAATGTGGATTCAAGTCTCATAGGGGCTACTTTGTACAAAAAATGAAAAAATGCCAAAAGTTAGGTCTGTATTCAGTCCAACCTTCCCTAGGCCCCAGATAACTGGCCCCAACATTAGGTAATGACCCTTTTCAGATTAGAAGAGATTTTATTGTAAGGGTGACATAGTCGACTTTCTTGCTCTTTCTCTATGACATTTAATCAGTTATATGTAGAAAGTTTTAATACCCTAAGCTCAATGAATTTTACATGTGTTTCACAGGTTGGAGGATCTGGCTCACTAATGGAACCTGCCCAGGTGCCAAGAGATACTGATCTCTCTCCTGGGCAACCATTACAATCCAATCAACCTTCACTTGGTTTGGGGGTCATTGGTCGGAGAAGTGCTTCTGACCTTGGTGCAATTGGCGATAATCTCAGTGGATCCACTACAAATTCCACGGGAATGCATGATCAAGTATACAATCTGCAGATGCTTGAGGCTGCATATTACAAACTTCCTCAACCAAAAGACTCAGAACGTGCAAAAAGCTACATTCCTGTATGGAATCCTCTGCTCTACACTTCATCTTATTTTCAGCAATAGGTTTTATTTCAAATTTTACCGGTAGATCATTTGATCATGTTAATCCATTGACACGAATTTTCTGTTTACAGAGACATCCTGCAGTGACACCTCCAAGCTACCCTCAAATGCAGGCACCCATTGTTGACAATCCTGCCTTTTGGGAGCGATTGGGTGTTGATACTATGGGCACTGATACTTTGTTCTTTGCATTTTACTTTCAACAGGTACCAACTTTTGCTTTTCTTGCCTTGAGTCTTTTTTTCTTCATTTGATTGCCTTCATTTAGGCTTCTTGTTAAGTTAAATACAATTACAGAATACTTATCAGCAATACTTGGCCGCAAGAGAGTTGAAAAAGCAATCCTGGAGATACCACAGGAAATACAACACATGGTTTCAGCGGCACGAGGAACCAAGAGTCACCACTGATGAATGTGAACAAGGGACTTATGTATACTTTGATTTCCATATTGCCAATGATGATTCACAACATGGGTGGTATGTTTTTTTTTGTCTCCTCCAAATGGAAATATATTTTGTAATGATAAATTAAATTGAAACTTTTATGCACTGAGTTGGCTCCGGTATTGGATGGACTCTTCTAAATGGACAGTCTGTCTGTGTATGACATGTCTTGAAATCCAACATTCCATAGGTTTTAGGACACTTTTACGTAATGTTTAACTTTTATCTTCCATTTGATATAAATTAATGGATAATGTACAAGATGAATGCTATTATTTGCTTCAAACTTGGTAATGTTCACTTCAGTTTCTGACTCCCATGTCCATGTCCATGCAACACTAGTTTGGTTATATTGTTTTTTGCTCATAAGGCATTTGAAGGAGAGCAGTGTCAAAAGGGACAAAAACACAATGGAGATGAACTAAAGTGAGAGCTATCATACTACTCTTGGAAATATGCACTCCACTAAAAATGCTAGGCGCTTACTGTGGAGGGTATCAACTTGGAATTTATTGTGATGTTTAAGGTTGATTGGCTTGGGAAGTATCCTGGTTTACACTCAGGTAGGTAGTCGGATGAGGGGACTAGATGGACTTCTTAGAAGATATAGCTGGGACAGTGAAATTTGATATTATCAGGGCATTAGATTTGGAGGATTGCTTTTCCCTGAGAAAAAGACTTTCATTAAGAACATTCATATGTTTTCTGTGGCACCATCCCTAACAAATATGCAATTTTGTGTCCTTGGTCTTCCTGTCCAATTGGCCTGGTAGGAATTGCCATTAAGATGTTTGTGAAAATTCTAAAATAATGATCAAAGACGTATAAGAGTCGGTTCTTGTAACAAAGTGCATTGATAAAAGAATGCTGGATTTTGGTCTTAATGAGATGAAGATATTGTAAGACCCTTTGTGCTGTATAATCTTGGAAGAGAAAAGGACAATAGTGTAGATTAGAGGTTTTGAGTGTTGGCCATGTAAAGGATGTATTGCTTCATCATCATCATCCATGGCTTATCCCAACCATATGGGGTCAGCTACATGAATCCTGTTTCGCCAATCTGTTCTATTTAAAGTCATATCCACTGTTAAATTGTTAGTGCTTAAATCATTTCTTATTACTACTACCCATGTCCTTTTTGGTCTACCCCTAGCCCTTCTAGTCCCTTCAACTTGTAAGTTGTAACAAATCACTTCTTCTAACTGGTGCCGTTGACGGTCTTATATGCATGTGACCAAACCATCTTAATCTACTTTCTCTCATTTTATCACCTATTGGGGCTACTCCTAGGCTCCTATGGATGACTAGTTCCTGATCCTATCCTTTCTAGTTTTTCCGCTCATCCATATTTGCATTCACATTCTCTGAATGCTGGCCTTAAACTGTTTTATAGAATTTTCCTTTTTTTTTTGAAGTTAACAGATTTCATTAAAAGAAAAAGGGGGTACACAAGAAGGTGTACGAGTACAAAACAGGGGTCAGGCCCCTAAAAATTATACAGGAGGGAATTTGTCACAATACAATGTAATGGCACCTAGTTTTTCTAATCCATCTGCAATGGCGTTTAAATCCCTTGGAATCCAGTTCAGAAATGTGTTCTTAGAAGCCAATAGGCCCCTTGCCTCTGCTGAGTCGCCTTCAATGGAGAAGTTCTGAATGCCCAATCAGTCCACTGTACACCCAGCAGATGAACCCATTTTCGTATTTTAAAGTTCCCCCTGTGCCAGCAACTCCAGGGCTACCTGATGCACTACTGTCAAAGCTTAGAGTCCAAGCTTCTTCCCTTCTTATTGATGGAACCTTGGGTGTAACTGGGATAGAAGGGGAGGAGAACAGAAAGTTGACAACAATCCTGTTAAGGTCATTAACATTGATTCCTGTGAACACTTCTCAGCTAGAAGCCCACAAATTGCAGTGATAATTGATATGATGGATCAGCTCATTCATGAATTTTACCTTGTTTTCAAACAACTGATTGTTCCTTTCTTCCCAAATTCCCCATAGCACAGCATGTAACACTATTTGCCAGTATACCTTACCTCTCTTGCTCAGACCTTTTCATTGCCGCTGGGAAATCAGGTCCTGAAGATGATTAGGACCCACCCAGCTGTACCCAACTAGCTGTAAGAAGTAGCTCCAGATTTTGCTGGTTACCTGGCAGTGTATGAAAAGGTGATCAGCTGGGAGATTGGGGAAATGTAGACGTGAGGAGAGATATAAAGCCATCCAAGATTTTTCTTCTGCAGTAATTCACAGGTGTTTACTCAATTTAGACAGGCTTCCCAAATGAAAAAACACACTCTTGAGGGAACAAACTTACACCAGATCTTCTTGAAAGGGAAGACACAGTCCCGGTCTCCTACAACCAGAGCCTCAAGGAAAGACTTGGAAGAGAACTCACCAACATGATGGGCTTTCCAGACATGGGAATCTTGGGAGATTGGGGAAATGTAGGCTTCTCTTAAGGGTCTTCTAAGGCTCAAGTTTTTGTTCTCAGTGGGAGAAGTGGGGAGACACTGCGAGATGGTTGCTTCTTTGTTTAGGGTGAGGTTGAAAATTCTAGGATAAGGTTCCGCTAGAGTGGAATTGCCCCACCACAGGTCTGTCCAAAACTTTATTCTGGTATCATTACCCACTCTAAATCATATGAAAGAAAAAAAGATGTTGTGAATAGAAGTGATACCTTTCCAGGGATTTGAGGAAGCTAATCGGTTTGAGCGGAGATTGCAGTCCCAACCATTTGCGTTTTACCCATACTTGTTGGTGATGACATCTACCCAAAGGGAATTCGTTTCAATGGGGAATCTCCACATCCGTTTCCCAAGTAGAGCATTGTTCTTCTCTTTTAGGTGTCCAATCCCCAACTCTCCAGCCTCTTTAGGTGTGCAGACTTGACTCCACTTTACTAGATGTCTTTTTTTTTTCACCCCCACCTTCCCAAAGAAAATCTCTTTGAAGTTTCTCAATCAGTGACCTGACCTTGGCAGGGATCCGAAACACTGAGAGGAAGTAAGCGGGCAGATTTGCAAGGGAAGCCTTGATGAGGTTAAGTCTGCCCCCTTTTGATAGGTAACAACATTTCTAAGTGGCCAACTTCTTTTCACATTTTTCCACCACTGGCTCCCAGAAGCTTGGACTTTTTGGATTCCCACCAAGAGGCAGGCCCAAAGACGGGGAAGTTTTCCACTTGGCAATTCAGAGTTTCCTTGAAGCTTTCCAAGAGGGTTTCTTCAATTTGGTTTATAGTCACTAGGCTACTTTTTGAGTAATTTACCCTCAAGCCAGTGACTAATTCAAAACAACGCAGCACCCTTTTCACATTATTAATATTCTCCATGTTAGCTTCCAGAAAAAGGATGACATCATCTACAAACTGGAGATGGGAGACTTTTTTTTTTGATAAATGAGTAAGATTTTATTAAACCAGCAAATAAGAGTTACATGCAACCCATGGAAAGGCACGAGATGCGACCTTTCCTTTAAAACTAGTTACAAAATTATAAGTACAAAATGAATTACACAGAAGCCCAAAATAAAGTAGCCCGAAGAACCCCTTGTTTTGCAAGTGAATCAGCCATTGAGTTTGCTGATCTGCCTACCCACTGAACTCTGATTGTCATATTCCTTGTTAACCATTTAACCTTTTTGAGAAGATCTCTAAAACCCCAAATCACAATGTCTGGATCCTTCAGCCAATCCACTATCACCTAGGAATCCCCTTCAATAATCAGATGCTCTATGCCTAGCTGGTTTGCATGCTGGATTCTTTGTTTCTCAGCACACCTCCTATGCCTGAAGGTCCTGGATTTCCTTGGCTACTTCCATCAAAGTTCAGCTTGATAAACTCCTCCCCTAGTGGCATCCATTCAACCCCATGTCTGTCCTTCCTGGTAGAAGTATTAGCCACTGCTAACCAGCTTCTCCATAGGTCATCAAAAGAGTATGCATCAAAGAGCTTTAAAGTTTTCAGCCACTGAATTGCCCTTGTCAGAATACATTCTTTAATTTCTGAGAAGTTCTTTCTTTTTCACAAAAGATTCTGGTGTTCGTTTCTTCCCAAACTGTCCACAACAAAACTGCTCTTAACTTGTGCACCTCCACATAATTCTCCCTCTCTTTGTGTGCCATTCAAAGATAGACGGACTAAACTGCAAGCTAGTATCAGATGGCAGGTTCCACCTACACTCAAACAACATAAAACTCCAATTCCATAAAGCTGTAGCAAAGGAGCAAGAGATCAGTAAGTGGGAGACATTAAGAGTATCTCTTCCTACCTGAATGCCTTTAATTAAATTTAGGCTTTTGGCTTTTTCCACCAGTTGGCTAAAAACATCCATTACCAGAGTGAAAAGGAAAGGGGATAGAGGACAGCCCTGTCGGAGACCTCTACTTGCTTTGAAGTAACCTTTGGCCTCTCCATTTACCATGACTGAGAACCATTGTTGAACTTATACAGCCCTTCATCCACTGCAGCCATGTCATGCCAAAGCCCCTCAATTTCAGAACTTGGAGAAGGCAGTCCCAGTCTACTTTGTCGTAAGCTTTTTCAAGATCTAGTTTCACAAGGAGGCCCGACCTTCCACACTTCCTTCTATCTTCGACGATTTCATATGCTATTAAGATGCTGTCCACGATTTGTCTTCCTTTCACGAAGGCAAACTGATTTGGAGAAACAAGCTCTCTTAGGACTTCTCCAAGTCCTTTTGCTAAAATTTTTGCCAGAATTTTGTACACACTCCCTACTAAACTTGTTAGTCTGAAGTCTTTCACTTCCAAGATGCCATCTTTCTTTGGGATGAGGCAGATAAAGGTAAAGTTGTTTCCTTTGTTTACAACAGCCAAGGAGCGGAAATCCTTGAAAACCTCCAGAAGATCATCTCTTACAATGCCCCAACAAATCTGAAAGAAGAAAATGGGGAAATCGTTGGGCCCAGGGGATCTATCTCCATCCATATCAAAGACTGCTTCCCTTATTTCTTGCTCCTCAAAATCCCTTTCAAGCCAAGACCTCTTGTCTTCTGCTAGAGTTGGCCCATTCCAACTTTTTAAAGTAAACTTTCTGATGCTCTCCATAGAGTACAACTTTTTGAAGTGATTACGAAAGCTCTCTGTGATTTCATCTGCATCTTCCACCTCCCTTTGATCCACCTTAATTTTTGAGATGAAGTTTTTCCTACGCCTTCTCGACGCGTAGCTGTGGAAAAATTTTAAGTTATTGTCTCCTTCCTTTAACAATCTAATCCTTGACCTCTGCCTCCAATAGATTTCTTCTTTTCTAATCACCTTTTCCCAATAACTCCTTAGACCTTCAATCCTACTTCTTCCTTCTCTGTCCAGAGCAATGTTTTAAACACGGAGGCATGACGTGAGGTGTTCCACTATCTAGAGGTGTGAGGCATAGTTAAGAACACAAGAGGCGTAAGCCTCCTTAAGAGGAGGGGGTTAGGAGGAAGGGGGGGATCTCATTTTTTCTTTATTTTTAATAAAAACTTTTATATTAAGAAGAATAAAGATGCATAGAATTAGTTGAAGGGGGGGGGGGTTGTCGAAGGGGCATCTGGGGGGCAAACCACTTTCTTTCTTTCCCCTTATCTTTTCGTCCCTTCCCTTCCCTTTCCTTTTCTTTTCTTTCCTTTTTCCTTTTTTTCCCTTCTCTTTGCGTACGCCTCAGGGCGTTTTGGGAGCGCCTCACCTAGAGGCGCGCCTCCAAGCGTATACCTCCCACACCTTTTAAGACACTAGTCCAGAGTTCCTAATTGCTCCTTTTTGTCTAGTTCTTCCAACTCCAAAAGGATACCACTTTTTTCCTCTGCAAAAGATTTGAATTTTTCTCTCCCCCAGTATTTCAGTTTTCTTTTTAGGAATTTCAATTTTTGCATTAATCTCTAACCAGCCAAGCCTTCGACTCTACATTCCTCCCACCAAGAAGCCACATTTTTGTGAAAATCCTTATGCAAAATCCACACTTTTTCCAGTCTGAATGGGGATACCTTTCAGAACCAGGTCTGTTCTCAGGACTAATGGCCAGTGATCTGAGGTGCAGCGAGGTCTGATTTCTTGGAGAAGATTAGGAAAGTGTTCTGCCCAATCTGGAGTTACTAGAAACCTATCTAGTTTGCAGCTTATTAATTTTCCTTTTAGTCTAAGCGGTATTCGCCTATCACACAAGAGTCCAGATGCACCCCTCCATTTTCCCCATCCTGCTCTAATTCTTTGAATGGCATCCTCCTCAATGTCTCCCTTGTTATGAATTATTGAACAAAGGATGTATTGCTTAGAAAAACGGATAACAAAGTTTCAAACACTGAGAATTGATGGGCTCAAATTCAGCAGAATAACGTAGCTACTTTATCTGCCCCTTTTGCATATATGTCCCCCCCCCCTCCTCCTTACATTCGTTGCTATAGGGGCAAACATGTGATATGCTCTATACTTTTGGGGATTGTTTTTAGAGCATGTGGAGAATTTTCTCCACTTATAAATGCTGGTCTTATTTCATTTAATTAATAAGGATATATTTATAGTAATCAAATGTGAACAAGATCAATTATAAAAAAAAAAATGCGAACAAGATCTGTCAGATGTCCAAACAAGACAAATTTACTCAAATTACTTCTTGGTATTTTCACATGCAGGTGCCAGAGGATTAAGACTGAATTCACTTTCGAGTACAGTTATCTTGAAGATGAGCTTGTTGTATAGAAGTACGTGCAGAAAACCAGAACTATCCACAGACAAATTTTTGGTATGTCACATGCTAACTATGCCTTATTATTCATTTATTAGGAGGTGCATGGATATCTGTAAAAGAACAACAGAACTCTGCAAGTATCTAACGCTCTGCTTCTAATGTTTATTTTCTTTTCTTATTCATTAAAATTTCTTTTGCCAATGTTTTCTTTTATTTTCTCTGTACATTTTTTTTTTGGTATTACGTTACACACATTACAAGGGGATTAAGGGGTGGATAAATTAATAATGCTTTTCTTTCACTTAAAGGGACTTTATATGACTAATCTGTAACATGGTCTACTTCCCTCACGGCCTCGCCTGGTCACTTATTTAAACATGAAATGAAAAACATTTTAAAATTTCAACTTCCTTCACATTTATATGAATTTGCTGCAGGCAAATTGCTGATGGGGGCTACAAAACTGAATGGTTGCTTATCAATTTACAATCATTAACTTCAATACGGAGGTTGGTGGTGATCTTTGTACCATTTAGTATGCATTGTTTTTTATTTTTTGGCATCTTAATACCAAATGAACGTCTACTTGGCATTAGTAAAGGCAATTAATGCATATATTTCCCTTCTTTATCTGATTTTAGACAAATAGTTGTCTTGTTGATAGAGCTGTGTTGCAAGCACTTGCAGAAATGGTATTGGCATGCGAGAAGCTCACAACCGTCTGATATGCTTGAATTGGGGGCTTGCTGTTTCTAGGTTCCACTAATAATAAGCAGGGATGTGTCTTATTAGGGTTGAAAATCATGGGTGGGTCCTGGGTTAATCATGGAACTTCATATGGCTTAATCCTGATGCAGATGAACTGCATCATTTCCTCGGTCTCTGTTTTTTTCACCCATATTCTACTGTGAAGAGTTCTTGTGTAGGAGCTCCTTGCAACAGAACTCTAGTTGATATCATGTTCCTTAACATGGGAATTTTTTGATGGGGAAGTGCTGAAATATTTTATATTGGAATTTTTTAGATGCCAATTATAGACAATACTCACAATTTCGTTTTCTACTTGTTTCCATATAAACCGAACTATAATCTTTTTGTAATTTCTTGCTGGTTGGGTTTGTTATTTGGGTCTGCTGGGTTTCCCCTAGGTACAGATTCTCATTGTACAGGGGCTGGGCTGATTGTATATCTTGATTCATTTTTATTTTTAATGCAATACTTCACCTTTTTCAAAGAAAAAAGAGTTCCGAGTCTCTCTTATTGGCTGAGAGGGATGGTGTAGTCGGAGGTGCTATCATCACAGATAGGGACGAGGCACCATTCTAAGGATACGGTTAACTTAGGTGGTGTTCTACAACATGATTTTTTTTTTTCATTTGTTTCTGAAATTGTTACATACATCAGCAAAAAAACAAAAACACGTTGTTGAACTGTTTTTTGTTATTTTTCCTTTTTTATTTTTTGAAAGGGAAAATTCCACTTTAGTACCCTAAACTTTGGGGGTAGTGTCAAGTTGTTACCTGAACTTTCAAACATGTCACTGCAGTACCTAAATTTTCAAAAAGTGTCAAGTTGGTCCCTGCCATTAATAGACTGTCAGTTATATGTTGAAAATGTCAAAACTGCCCTTCAAAATAAGACATTGTTCATTGTCTTCTACCTTGAGACTGAACTGGTTATCTTTAAAGAAAAAACATGAAATATGATAGAGGGAAACAATAATTGAAAGCAAAGAAATAACTAGACAGAATGTGTTTCAGATCTAAAAGTAGAAGACAATGACTTCATTAGTCTAGAATCTCAAACACCTCAACCGGTTCAGTCTCAAGGTAGAAGATAATGAACAGTGCCTTCTTTTGAAGGGTAGTTTTGATATTTTCAATAGATAACTGACAGTCGGTTAACGATAGGGACCAACTTGACACTTTTTGGAAGTTTAAGTACTGCAGTGACACGCTTGAAAGTTCGGGTACTAACTTGACAATACCCCCGAAGTTCAGGGTGCTAAAGTAGAATTTTCCCTTTTTTGAAAAACAAGAGCAAGTTGGTTCTGTTTCATTTTTCAAAAATTAATTCATGATTTTGAAACCATGAATATGATAGTTTTTTAAAACAAAACAAATTTTGTAATACAGATGTTATATGATTTACGCAACATGTACCTGAAACTCAAGAAGTTTTTGGTTTCGGTTTTGGAAAGAACACATATCATATATGCAACCAAGAACATGCTTGATATTTTTTGTTTCAAAAATTAATCTGGTTTCAAACCAGATAGTTTTGATTTGGTTTTAAAACTCACAAGAAGGGGAAAATCATTTTAGAGAACACTTTAGTGGTTTTGGAAATGGAGGCATAACCTTGTCTCGAGGGATTGGATGTCTGGCCCACCAGAGTTGCCATGTTCAGTTCACTACTTCGGGTTTCATTCTAGTATTTTGTTACAAAATCCATGCCATTGGGCTACATTCTTTTTAGAATGTACTTTTATGAAATCACATTTATAAATGAGCAACATAAGACACTTTGTCAATCTGAAAAGAAATCATTTTTAGTAAAAGTGTTTAGTTCATAGCAATATTTTCTCATTCTTCCTATTTTTACCCATCCTTGTCCATTTTCGCATTTGCTTCATTGCTTGTCTTGTCAGCATTTAAGTATTTATTGGCCAGCCAAGTGGCTAAGTCCATAATTCAGTTTGCCGTTTTTTTTATTCCAAATAACAGTAGTGACTGAATCATTTGAAAAGAAAATTAGTATTTTATTTTTATTTTAAATTAAATTTAAAAAAAAATAAACAGAAATCTAATATATATATATATATATATATATATATATCAATCTCAGTTAATCATTAACCCTCTACATATTATAACAAAAGAAAACTATCGATATTCTAATAATTATTAAAAAGTTATTTTTTGAAATTTTAATAATTATTTAAAATTTTAATAAATATAAATTTAACATTACTGATTCCCCATACTTAGTATGGGTCATTCACTAGTTGTCAAGATAAAGGAGAGATGTCACTTCTTACGTGTTTGTTGATTAGAGCCAAGAGGGAGTATAGTAAAAAGTATGCCCATGATTTGTAATACAGAGGTTTTTAATTAATGACCAAGAATGAATAGCATTTATAAAAGCACTTTTTAATTAATACAAATATTTTGTATTTGGTTACAAAATTCTTGCCATGGGCTACATTCTTTTTAGAATGTACTTTCTATCTATCTCAGTTAATAATTAACCCTCTATGTATCATAACAAAAGAAAACTATCGATATTCTAATAGTTATCGAAAAGTTATTTTAATTATTGAGCAAGAATGAATACATTTGCTTCATTGCTTGTCTTGTCAGCATTTAAGTATTTATTGGCAAGCCAAGTGGCTAAGTCCATAATTCAGTTTGCCATTTTTTTATTCCAAATAACAGTAGAGTGATTGAATCATTTGGAAAGAAAATTAGTATTTTTATTTTTATTTTAAATTAAATTAAAAAATTAACAGAAATCTAATATATATATATATATATATATTCTATCAATCTTAGTTAATCATTAACCCTCTACGTATCATAACAAAAGAAAACTATTGATATTCTAATAATTATCAAAAAGTTATTTTTTTTAATTTTAATAATTATTTTAAATATTAATAAATGTAAATTTAACATTATTGATTCCCCATACTTAGTATGGGTCATTCACTAGTTGTCAAGATAAAGGAGAGATGTCACTTCTTACGTGTTTGTTGATTAGAGCCAAGAGGGAGTGCAGTAAAAWGTATGCCTATGACATTTTGTAATACAGATGTTTTTAATTAATGACCAAGAATGAATAGCATTAGAGTATTTGGTTAAAAAATTCTTGCCATGGGCTACATTCTTTTTAGAATGTACTTTTATGAAAGCACATTTATAAAAGCACTTTTAGAGACCTAGGCTGGTAGTTTATGAATATCATCATGTTTTTTTTTTTTTTTTGAAGAATGAAAATGAGCAACATAAGACACTTGTCAATCTGAAAAGAATTCATTTTTAGTAAGTGTTTAGTTCGTAGCAATATTTTCTCATTCTTCCTATTTTTATCCATCCTTGTCCATTTTCATATTTGCTTCATTGTCTTGTCACCATTTAAGTATTTATTGGCCAGCCAAGTGGCTAAGTCCATAATTCAGTTTGCCGTTTTTTTGTTCCAAATAACAATAGAGTGACTGAATCATTTGGAAAGATTTTTATTTTAAATTAAATTAAAAAAATAAACAGAAATCTAATATATATATATATATATACACATTCTATCAATCTCAGTTAATCATTAACCCTCTACGTATCATAACAAAAGAAAACTATCGATATTCTAATAATTATCGAAAAGTTATTTTTTGAAATTTTAATAATTATTTAAAATATTAATAAATATAAATTTAACATTATTGATTCCATAATGTAAATTTAACATTACTGATTCCCTTTATTTAGTATGGGTCATTTACTAGTTGTCAAGATAAAGGAGAGATGTCACTTCTTACATGTTTGTTGATTAGAGCCAAGAGGGAGTCTAGTAAAAAGTATGCCTATGACATTTTGTAATACAGATGTTTTTAATTAATGACCAAGAATAAATAGCATTAGAGTATTTGGTTACAAAATTCTTGTCATGGGCTACATTCTTTTTAGAATATACTTTTATGAAAGTACATTTATAAAAGTATTTTTATGAAAGCACTTTTAGAGACCTAGGTTGGCGGTTTATGAATATCAACACGTTTTTTTTTTTTTTTGAAGAATGAAATTGAGCAACATAAGACATTTGTCAATCTGAAAAGAATTCATTTTTAGTAAAAGTGTTTAGTTCGTAGCAATATTTTCTCATTCTTCCTTTTTTACCCATCCTTGTCCATTTTCGTATTTGCTTCATTGCTTGTCTTGTCAGCATTTAAGTACTTATTGGCCAGCCAAGTGGCTAAGTCCATAATTTAGTTTGCCGTTTTTTTATTCCAAATAACAGTAGAGTGACTGAATTATTTGGAAAGAAAATTAGTATTGTTATTTTTATTTTAAATTAAATTAAAAAAATAAACAGAAATCTAATATATCTATACATTCTATCAATCTCAGTTAATCATTAATCCTCTATGTATCATAACAAAGGAAAACTATCGATACTCTAATAATTATCGAAAAGTTATTTTTTGAAATTTTAATAATTATTTAAAATATTAATAAATATAAATTTAACATTATTAATTCCATAATGTAAATTTAACATTACTGATCTCCATACTTAGTATAGATCATTCATTAGTTGTCAAGATAAAGGAGAGATGTCACTTACGTGTTTGTTGATTAGAGCCAAGAGGGAGTGTAGTAAAAAGTATGCCCATGGTAGTATCAACTTTGAAATGCCTAAATTGGGGATTCATAGGCATCAATCAATCTTAGCAATAATGAATTTCATGAAGTTTTTGACATTGATAAATAGATAACCTGGAGTTGTAGCATAATTCTGGCTCTTTTTTACTCTTACATTTTAGCTTAAGTTGATGCTCTGCTAATGCTTGCCCCTTGCTTAAGCTTTTATGTATAGTAGCTTGCCTAGGTGCCTACTACCTACCTAGTGCGATCCCACCATGTCGATGTGTTGCCCTCTCACAGTCACACTTTAACCTTCCACTTTCAGTTGATTGATCCTGAAAAGTGAAGCCCATATGTTTTCTGTTTCGTAACTCCAATTGGATGATAGAAGTGGAAAGTGAGCCAGCCACTTGTGTGAATCGTTGGAATGTTATCTGGTTTATTGCATCCTTGAACATTGCAGCTAGCCAGCCACTCGTGATGTTTTTGCTATCTATCTATATACATAAAGCATTGGGAGGGTGTATGGCATCATTGTGAGGTTGACATTTATATGTTTTTATTGACACGTCTCTCCCTCTCTCTCTCTCTCTCTCTCTCTTTTATTCTCTCTTTTCTCCCACCTCTTTTTGTCTGAAAATTATAAGAATACCACATATAAGACAAACCTCCTTATATAATTGCCTCTATAATATTTAAAAACTATAGCAATGTCACATATAAGACAAATCTACTTGTATAATTGATTCAATGGCATTCAAAAATTACAGTAGTGTCATATACAATTATTTATTATTATGACATCCTATAAATAAAATGTCATTCTTCTTTCTCAACTCTCTCTCTCTCTCTCTCTCAACTTTTATTTATTCATTTTATTATTATTGTCTAAACATTTATTTATTTAATAAAATTAAACAAACTATTTATTTTAATAAAATAAATTAGTGGAATAAAAGAGATGTGACATTAAGAGATAGATTTCAATAAGCATTTATTTAGAAATAATTTACTAAATTATTTATTTATTTAGAAATAATTTACTAAATTATTTATTTATTTAGAAATAATTTACTAACAAATTATTCTCTCCCATTGAGCCCAATATTTATTGTTATCAACAGGTCGGGTCTGGTTTGAGATGGCATATACCAGTCTCATCACAATAGACTTTTATTTATTTATTTAAGAAAAACTAGGGCTGAACCAATGGATTGGGTCTATCCTGATGAAGCTAAATTAATTGAACATAATTATTATAACGATTTTAGTTCCATGCTTTTGTCTTAATTAATTATTGAATTGATTCTTATTCTTACTTGTCCAGAATTGATGTAGGTCTGGAACCAAACATTTTATGAAATATATAATTTTTTATCTTTCTTGTATTTTTTTTAACATGTTTCATGTTTGAACTTTGAAATAGTAAATTTGATAAATAATAAATAAGATAATATTAGTTAAAAATGATTTACGTATTAACATAAAAATATATTAGTATTATTTTGACTATTGTTTTCAATATAATGAGGTCTATGATATGATCCCAATTAAATAATTGGTTCAAGACTGGTTCTACGTGGTTGTTTATTATTCATAATAATATAGTCAGTTATTTTATTTTAAAAAATATAACCTAATTTATTATTGTATCTCTATGGTTTTCGAATCGCTGTTGATTTAGACGGTCGCCGTGATGGTTTCTGGCTTTGAAATGTTCTGTTCACCAATTTAAATTTGTTTAGGAGCATCAATTTAGGAAGAGGGACGATCAAACTAAGACCAAGACTTTCATTTGCAAACGTCACAACATATCTAGATAAAGAACGTTTCTGGGTATACTTTGTTGCTGGATGATCGCATTATCTATTTCACATTTATTGTTTTTACCCAAAAAAAAAACAAGAGGGAGAGAGAGAATTGACATTTATTGTAAAATTAATCTAGTTACCTTCTGTTTTGTAGACCATAAAGCGAAAAAAAAAAGTCTAGCCACCCCTTTGAATTCATTTCATACATTAACACCCACACCTAACCCCAAAACCAACTAATTTGATCAAATAAGAGCGCTCGCTGCATTGGGACTGCATGGTCAACCGCACTTTCTGTTCACTACGTCTAGATATGTGTATGTAATGTGGGACACTGGGACCAACTCTATCATACGTTTTTACATGATTCTTTATGGGTTGTGGACCCCTTATTTAACGTGTTTGTCTTCTTTTTTTTTTTTCAAATTGGATGGATTGGATGAGATCAACATGTTTTGATGAGAAGTTTGTTTGATATGAACTAGCTAGCTAGGTCCATGTTTTCAAATGTTGTCTGAGTTGCCAGTGTTTTTAATAATGATTTTTGACTCGTTTAATTCGTCCTAAAAGGCTAACAAGTTTAAGGCCAATAAGAGGGGGGNGTGTACGTGAGATGTCTCCCTTCGAATAGGGCGAGTCAGTCATAATAGCGTTTGGAGCATAGGTGGGGGTGACCTAGGTGGATCATGGATTGGGATGCCACGAGAGAATCCAGAAAAAGGGACTCCATGATAATGGGCTGGGCTTAGTTTGATTATTTGACGAGAGGTGGGTGAAGGATGGATGATGAAGCTAATCTTATTCTTCTTCTCTAATTTCCCTACATGACTTGTATTTATCTGATACGGAACAAACATGGGTTTGGGGTAGCCCCATTCAACCTGTGCCCGATTCAATCCCCACAAAACCGTTCTCACAGCCTTTATGCATCCGTACATTGAGAACATCTCCCCATGAATAGAAATGCGTAAATAGGGAGATGTTGCCAATGCACGTCTGCAAAAGGCAGTGAGAATGGTGTGATGACTAAAATCTAAATTCACCTGCTCTTCCCTTATACTTTCACTAATAGTTGCTTGGCCTTGAATAAGCTCTTTGAAAGTTGAAACTGCTTCTCGTGGAGGAAAAAAAAAATTGGCGATACGTACAAAAAAGTTTAAATCCTTCAAGGGATCGTTCTTAAATAAGCCAGGCTCATGGTATTGTTTGGAATTAGAATCGGAACCAATTCCAAGTCCAAGCATTTGCTGCATGGTTTTGGTTGACTTAGAAAATAGGAATTCTCCCCCTCTCTCTAAACATCTAGACATTCATCTTATCTAATTCCAATTTCATGAATTGCAATCCGACAAATCCAATTCCAAATCCTTTCCATGAAGCGAATCAATCCAACAACATTCGCTGCTTCATGTTGTCTTTGACGCTGGAAGAAATTATAAACAAGAGACGAGGTACTAATTGACCAAGCTTGAGGTTTAGTATCTTAAAACCATGTTCTTAACTTGTACATCTGGATCTGGTTCACAGATAGAGAGTTGGGGAAGCTTCTACCAAGGACGATTCTACAAACGATCCAAACTTCAAACCGAAAGACTGGAATCAATCTTCCCTAGAAATTGAGATTACCCAGAAAACAGAATACAATATTAATCCGATTTTGGTTTGATAAGTTTAGCTGTTTGGGAAAAAAATACATCCTGGGCTGATTTTGAAGTTTCATACATTCATATACATGACACATTGACACGCAAACAGCCAAGAGCCAAGCCTTTCTCCCCTCCCCATTATCAGCTACCCACCAACCGCCATGAATGGAAGTATTAAAACATCGGCAAGATTAGACATCAGCATGGGGCCCATGATGATTTGTTAACCATCTGATCTATTCTAGAGTTTAAGTGGACCATTCAAGGCCGTCCAGATCAACAACAATATCAAAGCTCAATTCCGCAATAAAGTGACCAAACGACTCACGTTTTTGATACATAACCTCTTTGAAATTCAACTTTCCACCTACTGTATCAATATTCTATTGCTCAGAGTCGCGCCACCGTGGAGGGTGGAGCTAGTCAGCTAGGAGCTACGTATTAAAAGTCAAAAATGCCCTTGGTTGACATTCGATTCGCCGTTCTCTCGAGGCACTTCCGTCAAACGTGCAACATGCGTAAGTTTTTCAAGCTTTTCAGAGACAAGTAAGCAACCGTCCGTTTCTGTTCGACTCTCTCTCTCTCTCTCTCTCTCTTCTTTCCAAAATCAGAGATTTGATCCTTGAGAGATAACAAAGGAAGCCCAAAAGATAATAACAAGGAGCTCACTGCCCCGTTGCTTTATCTCTTCTTCGGATTTTCAATCTCGGCCTCCCCACTGTTCCATTCTTACATTAAAAAAAAAAAGTTCAAAGTTCAAACGCACCTAGCAAAATCCGGCTCTCCTGACCAGCTCCGCTGCTGACTTCTTCGTCTCAAAACGGTGGTTTCTTCTGCGTTGGTTTGTCTGTGCTATTTTCTTCTTCGTCGTCGTCTGGTTTAGCATTTCTGTTTCGCATTTGTTATAGCCTTATAGGAAGAATACATTATTGAAAGTCTTGGACTTTGGGTTTAATACAAACCTTTGGCTTTCTTGCTGTCTTATAGTTATTATCCTTCCTATCTTGATAGTTGAGATTTTTTCGAGATCTGTCTGAGAACCCACTCTCTGATATCGATCTTTTACGCCGGTTTTGGTGGTGGGCATTGTCGTTCTCCGTTTTCTTTGTTGAATTGAATGTCAGCATTAAAGATTGGTCTTTTCAATTCAGCTTTTCAGAAACCAACTTTAGGCTATAGCGTCTGGGATACCGAGTCGGTTATTTCGTACAACCGTGGAGGTATTTGTTTACCTGGAAAGCTGGTGGTTTTAGTGGATTTCTGTTTTCTTTCTTTCCTTGGATTTTTCAATTTTCTCTCTTCTTTCCTTTTTCTTTTATATTATATATAATTTTTGCCGGTATCTTGCTTTCCACTTGTCTGCATTGCATAGTGCTCTGCTCTTCTCCACGATCTCAGCTTTTCTCGGATAAACCGCTGGATTTTTGCAGACCCCGTGAAACCCAGCTGCAAGTAACCGTTCTTTTTCCCACCTCAGTTTAGTAGAAAAATAAGGCTAAAAAAAAAAAAAAACTCACTTTGTTTTATATATAAACCCCACTGATACCATCCATCTCGAATCCCATCCGCTTTTTGATAACCTATCTTGTTTATTTGAAAAATCGAATTCTTTCGACCACCATTTCTGGTGGTATACGGTGAGGCAGTAATCTTCCATAAAAAAAAAGCATGACAAGGCTCTGGTTTCTGTTGGTTTTCTTTTCTGTTCTGCTGGGCTCTATTGCTGTTGAGGGTCTCGGTGTGAACTGGGGAACTATGGCAACGCATAAGTTGCCGCCTAATACTGTAGTTCAGATGATGAAGGACAATGGTATAAAGAAGGTGAAGCTATTCGACGCCGATCAGAATACAATGAGTGCGTTGGCTGGGACCGAGATTGAAGTGATGGTTGCCATTCCAAATGATCAGCTTGCGGTGATGAACGACTACGGCAGAGCTAAAGACTGGGTTAAGAGAAACATCACTCGTTATCTTTTCAATGGAGGAGTAAACATCAAGTGAGATTTCTACTATTTTTTATTTTTTTCTCCTTTGACTATTTTTCCCTTTTGTTGAATCCGGAACAATTTCATTTGCGTTTGTGGCTTCCGTTTTAAACTAGACAGGCTTTTCTGTTTAAGTTTTTCAATTTACATGGTTCATAGCATTATATCTGGTAGTAATTACTGTTTCTACTTATTTTTGTTCTCTTTTTTTGTGTTTTAATAAGCTTCTGGATGTATACTATACTAGAATTCAGCTCCATTAATGCCATGCTCTGCATTTTCTTGGTTTTGATTGTTTTCTGTCTGTTCTTCTGCCCCATAATGTAAAATATTTTGTTGCTGGATGAGTTAACAAATTATGTGTATGTCGAGGGCACAAATCTGGATTCAGAACCCATAGGGGACCAAATCCCATCTTCATCATTCTAACAATCAATAGTTGACCCTCTCCGATTGAAAGTATTCGGAACCCCTATAAACCACCAAAGGTTTTGCATATGGGATTCCAATCCCTTAATTTCCTGGTTGAAGCACCAAAAATTCTTGAAAATTGAATATTATGTAATGCATTATTTAAGGCAATTACCTGGTGGAATGTAATTGCTCCCTCAATGCATCTTTCTCCATAGTTTGTGGTCCATAATTTGAAGACCATATGTGGATTAATTCTGCAGCTTCTTTTAGTATCTGGTTGATGGAGGAGATCTTGGAATTTTTAATGGTTTTCAAATTCAAATGGGTTTGCTTTGAAAAACTCTTGGAGTCAATTGCGAAATTCAATGGTTTTTATAGATACTGCTGGAAGAAATGTTTCATCTAGAATGTTAAATTTCTTCTGACCCTGTTTGAGAAAAAATGAAATTTATCCTTCAATTCTTGCTCTCCATGCACCAAGCCTTAAGATTTTAAGTGACTTTTCTCTTGGGGCATCAGCAGCCTACTTCTAACTGGCATATTAAATGTATCTACTGGGGTATACATAATATTGGTGGGTTTTGATTCCAGGTCCGTGCTTCAGCATGTGCAAATTTCACCGAAAACCATATGAGGTGAAAAGGACTTTTTTTTTTTGATAATTCAGCTAAACTCAATTTACTTGAAAAATGAGTATCCACATTAGTGCATAGAGAACTCTATGAAATATATGAATCATAATTGTGAAACTAAAGAATACATGTTTGGTTTTCTATTCTTTTGCAAGAATGTATAGAATATTCTCTCACTGTAATCATGAAAATACTGATGTGCCAGGTGATCTATATGCTTGCATATATACATTGGTTTTTTGATATGTTGTCTATTAATAGAAATAGCATATGAGAAAATCTTTAGATAAACAAGAAAAGGAAAATTTTCCACTAGCTATCTTGTTCATTATTTGCAAATATACTGATACCAATTACCATAAACTGTATATTTTCAAAGTTTCTTCATTGAATAAAGAAACTAGAGTGATCTTGCTCATAGATAGGGAACAACTTATGTGGTGAGAAATGATTTAATGGCCCATAGCTTAACAACGGATATGACACAAAATAGAACAGAATGGCAAAATAAGATTCATGTAGCTGATCCCATATAGTTGGGACAACACTTGGATGATTATGATGTTGATCTGAAATGACTTAAAAAGGGACTATAGGTGGATATTTCGATCTCCATCATACAACAAAGTTACAAATCATTTCTGAACTTTGAGACAGCAAATAGATTATAACTAAAGTACTAAACTGGTAGATGGAGAAGACTTAATTCAGTAATAAAGCATTTGGAAACTACCTGGAATAAAATGATTTCATTTGGTTTTATATTCCACCTGAGATTAGATTGTAAAGCAACCATTTCCAGTTGTTAAGGTAGTAATTTTAGGATTTTCCTTAAGAAAATAAATTCATTTCCACCATATATTAGGACATTGTGAATACAAATGTTATTGGAAAGTAATGAAATTCATTAGTCAAAAATTGGCTCCAAGTTTTTTTTTTCTTTTTTAACTTAAATATTTGGAAGTTTCATTGATGATTAGATAAAACTTTAGAATAAGGTCAAATGGAGAATTCCAACGTTACTTAAGACTCTATTAAAATGTGGTTCTGATTATTGCAATGTATATAAAGATTCATTATGGAATGTGGAAATTATCAAATTTATGTTACACAGAACACAGTCCAACAACTTGGGCTAGAAAACATCAAGTGGAAGTTGGAAGACCAACTACTACAAATTAACAATATAGAATGAAAATTTAGATTCTGTAAGTTTAATGTCTACTGGACTAACTTGATTGGTATATTTTCTCTGCTGTTTCCTTTCATTCACAAGTTAGTCTTCCTGAATTGATTGGCATACACCACAAATCATATGAAGATAACTATTATTCTCTATCTTTTCACTCTAATGCATTAACTAGTTATTTCATGTTTCAACTTTCTGTTTTATTTTGGCAGGTATGTGGCTGTGGGGAATGAGCCATTTCTCGCCTCATACAACAATTCATTTTTGAATGTCACTTTCCCTGCTCTTCAGAACATCCAGGATGCACTGAATGAGGCTGGCCATGGAGACAGCATAAAGGCTACTGTACCTTTAAATGCTGATGTCTATAATTCACCTTCTGATAATAGTGTCCCTTCTGCTGGAAGATTTAGATCTGATATCAGCGACCTCATGACTCAGATTGTGCAGTTCCTTAACAAGAATAATGCTCCCTTCACTGTCAACATATACCCTTTCCTAAGTCTCTATGCCAATGAAAACTTCCCCCTGGATTTTGCCTTCTTTGATGGGACACCAAACCCTCTACTTGATAATGGGATACAGTACAACAATGTTTTTGATGCCAACTTTGATACGTTGGTTTCAGCTCTCAAGGCTGTGGGATTTGGCGAAATGCCCATTTTGGTTGGGGAGGTGGGTTGGCCCACAGACGGAGATAAGAATGCCAATGTGGGTCTGGCTCAGAGGTTTTATAATGGTCTCTTGCCTCGACTTGCAGCTAACAAAGGCACTCCTTTACGACCTGGGTACCTGGAAGTTTACTTGTTTGGCCTGATTGACGAAGATGCCAAGAGTATTGCTCCTGGGAACTTTGAACGCCATTGGGGAATCTTCAGATATGATGGGCAGCCCAAATACCAAATGGATCTCTCAGGTCAGGGCCAAAATACTTTTCTCGTGGCAGCAAAGAACGTGAAATATCTACCTCAAAGATGGTGTGTCCTCAATCCAAATGCCGAGGACCTGAGCAAACTTGGAGAGAACATTAATTTTGCTTGCACCCACTCTGATTGCACTGCACTTGGCTATGGGTCATCTTGTGGCAACTTGGATACTCAGGGGAATGCTTCTTATGCATTTAACATGTATTACCAAGCTCAGAACCAGCAAGATTTGAGCTGTAATTTCCAAGGTCTGGCCATGGTAACGACACAGAACGCTTCACAAGGGAATTGTAACTTCACCATTCAGATCTCACCGTCTTCCCCCCTTGCGCCTTCACTAATAGCATCAGCAATTCTGCTGGTAGTTGTGTTTTTCTTTGTCTAGTCATTGTTGCTATTAGAGAGCTCACAATGTAACAGTTCTTATTCTTGTTTATTTGTTTATTTTTGCTACTCTTTTCATTTGCATTGTAGACTTTTAGGTTAACGTGGTTCATTAAATTCTTTTAATAAATCCCACCTGGGTTTTGAGTTCCTTGAGCTGCAGTTTAGCATTTCAAATGTGTTCAGTTGGTTTCACCTAGCCAAGTTAACATTCCATGGTTTCGGATCATTTGTCATTGGCCTTGCAATATTTAGCGCTCACCAGTCTGGCAGGACTTCTGGTCCTCTGGATGACCGTGAGTTTACTCTTTCAATTCTCAACAACCCCATTGCTCACTTTGTACGGGAGTTTTTTTCCTTGCCTACTAATCGACTTCCAATTTTTTTCACTCTTGAAATTAGCCTAGTTTGTTTGCATCTTTGTAATATACCCTTGCCCATGAAACATTTATCCAGTTAAGTGCACTTATTCTGTTATCATCTTATACTTATGACAGTGTGGAAAGCAATGATCATATGCAGAGGAATTGCTTCTACACTAAAAAGAACAAACCCAAACAGAATTGATTATAAGCACGACATCGAGGTAGAATAGAAACACTAAATAGCAAGAATGCATTATATAACGGATGCCCAATCAAATAACTTTGCAGGGGATAGGGTTCTAATTTCGCACTAAGAGCACTCAAATAACTTTGCAGAAAAGTTGCAGTGCCCAATCAAAAATATAAATGAAAAAACAACCTATATACCCGATGAGAATATCTGATCAAAAAGCACAAAACCGATACGCAAAAGTTTCAGCTTTTTTTTCATCTTATGGAGCGAAATCAAAGTTAACCAAATGAAGCTTTTGACAAAGTAGTCTAATCAACAGTATGAAATTCTACGGAAGATAAATTAGAAGGTCTCTTATCAGAAACCCGATCGGAGCAAGCGAAACCCAGAAAACAACAGTTGCAAACGGTCTAGTAGGAACAAAAATAACCAGTAGAAATTGTATTAGTATGGACTACAGCACGAACACAATCAAACACGGGAAGATGAAACTGATACTAGAAAGAGAAGAAGCTGAAAGCCAGCGTATTCAAGCCATCCATCTTATATATTTCCAGGTGAAGCTTGAAACCACCTTTGATTCGATTAACAGCTTTCGAACAGCCAAATCTCGAATAAGAAAACAAGACCCAAGAAAAATCCGAAAAGCCGCAGTTTTGCAATCTTCTTAGCGCCACCAAACAATATTAAAATAAGAGATCGTTAGCTGGAAATTAAGTCCAGTTACTCAGTCCGGTCCATGTTTGAAGCCCATCAAAAACTGCCCAGACATATGATTGGGTTTTGGGTATAGCGTATAGGGATGCAACTTGGGTTGGATCGAATTAACACTTTACACGGGGTTCGGGCTTCGGGTCAGGTTCATTCAGATTTTGAGGAAATTCCTATTTGGAAGGAGTCGGCAAGTTCAGGCCAATTGGATAGAGTTAACATTTTACACTATTTTGGGTTCGGGCTTTGGGCCAGGTTCAACCATAACCTGCCCAAGTTGTATTTCTATTTGGATAAAAATGGGAGTTAGTAGGGGTGGTCATATCGAGTTCGGCTCGGCTCGGCTCGGTTTCAATCGAACTTTGAGCCAAGTTCAAGCCTAATATAAAAATATTTATATATATAATTTTATATTTTTATAAAATATATTTTTTCAAGTCGAGCTCAAGTCTTATATAACCTTGGAGAACCGAGATCAAACCTTATACTATTCAGTTCAGCTCGAATTCACTCCTACGAGTCAGCAAGTTTAGGACAATTGGATAGAATTAACATTTTACACTATCTTAGACTCTGTCTTTGGATCAAGTTCATTCAAGTTTTGACAAAAATTCAACCTTAACCCACCCAAGTTGTAGCCCTATTTGGATGGTAATGGGAATCGGCAAGTTCAGGCCGATTGCATGCCTACACGGGTACATAGATGGTGACAAAAATGAGAGCAAATCAATTAAGATGGTTTAATTATACTTATATGCATGAAAGATCACCTGTTCGACAATACCCCTAACAAAAAGGCCAAGGTACACATCAAAAAGGGCATGGGTATTAAAAGTAGTAAGAAGTGATTAAGCAGTAATAATTTAACGATGGATGTAGAAGGAACTAACCTTTTTTCTTCAAGAAAATCAGATTATGAAAAGAATAAATGTCAAGGGAGGGTAGCCTATTCCCAACCCTGGTGCAGGTGGGATTCAACAGGCCTTACCAACTAATCAGTTGGCATCTTGTGTGGTCATTACCGGGATCATTTAAATTTTTACAAAGCATGGCTCGAACCCAACCCATGAACAAGTCTACTAACTAGTCAACTAGATCAGATAGAAGGGTAAAAGTGGAATGATACAATGTAATGGGTATGTGAAAGGGCCCTAAATGTTTTATTAACAAAGTGTCTTTTGTGTTATATGGGATCAGCTTAAAAGGCATATATAAATTATTTGTATACTGTATATATGAATAATTATACCTAGATGTATTTTAGAAATCAAAATAACATTGACATCTAGGGGACGTTCTTTTATTCTTTTTTAAAATTTATGTGGGGACCAATAAATGTTTATTTTTTTGTGTACCATCTCCTAGATGGGTAAATAACTTTTACACCCAAGATAAATCACTAGCACTTGAATGGGACAAAAATATCATTTTTAATAATAATTTTTTTATTGCTAAAATAGACATTGCCTTATTCGCATATGAAATAATTAAAAAAACCATGGGTAAATGCACCTACCCAGGTAAATCTTTATTGTGAAACACTTACCTGGGTAAGTGTATTTACCCATATAAGGAATTTATTGAAAAAAGCGAACAAGGGCCCTAAAATATGTAAAAATAAACACAAAAAAAAATCATCTTTACTTTAAATTTTTAGAATCACAAAAAATTTGTTTTAAAAGACCATAACCCAAAAGGGTCATTTATCAAAACACCCCATATAGTTTCATGAATTTACTAAAACCTATCATATAGTTTGTGTTTTACTAAAACATCCCCTATAGTTCATAATCAATTTACTTAATCAACCTTTCATTAGATAAAAGTGGGAAACGACAGTTTTAGCACTATTGTGATATCGTCCGTTCAAATAAATTTAATAAAAGCATTTAAAAACGAAAATATCATTTTTGCCCCTGATGAAACATGAATAACCATTATATTTTTCTCTACTTGGTCAATTTTGTTTTTATACAAAAAACATGTTAGTGTACTTTTAAAATAAATGGATCTATACTATTTAACATCTTCCATTCAATTTAGGGGTAATTTTGGAATAAACAATCACGTGTCTATGCTTTTAAACATTTTCCTTTTAGTTTAGGTGATCATGTTGAGACGGGATCTGCTCCTCACGAATGGGCGCTTCACATGCACATCCACCATGCATTGAAAACATCTCCAGTGAATAATAATTAATTAGTACGGGAGATGTTTCAAATGGATGGTAGGATGTGCATGTGAGGCGCCCTCTGTAAGGAGCAGATCCGGTCTCGATACGCCATAATCCCAAACCAAAATTACCAACGGAACATCACCATACGCCATAATCCCTCTCTCGTCCCTGCTTACGTAGTTGAACACTTAGAACGTCACAACTACACTAGATCGTTATATGAATCTATCATCGGCTGGAGGCCCTAGGTCCGTAACGTCCGTTTTCGCGGTTTCTGGAATTTCTTCTCGCATCTTCGCCTATTTTTAATTTTCCAACTCTCTTTCTCTGCTTAAGTCGGAGACTGGAGACTGGAGAGGCGAAGGCGCTACCTCTTCTCTACTACTCTACTCTGTGTCGAAAGCAACAGTGAGAGGGTTTTTCCTTATTAAAGGGTCCGTAGGTCTTACTGCCACTCGCTTCATCGTTTGCGGAAACGTCGCCATTTCTAGGGTTTTATTGAGATCACTCGTACTCCCTCGGTCCTGGCCGAGTAGTAGCTTAAAGATCCGAACGAAGTCAGCCTAGTTTGATAGATTTGTATAAAAAATGGGGTTTCAAATGCAACCATACGGGATTCAAGCAATGCTCAAAGAAGGCCACAAGCATCTCTCTGGCCTTGACGAAGCAGTTCTCAAGAACATTGATGCCTGCAAGCAGCTGTCCGTTATCACCAGGACATCTCTCGGTCCAAATGGTAACTGTTCTGATCAGATCCTGGTTGAAATTTATTATTTTCTCGTTTTTTTCCCGTATTTTTGAAAGCCTGATGAAAGATTAAGGATTTGTGGTCACGGGACTCATAGTGTTTCTTGGTGTTTGATTTAAGCCCTTTTTTACATATAGTTTGAATATTTAAAGTGTCCATTTGTTGTAGTATTAACTATTTATTCGATGCGCTGCTTCTGTTCACTGATTATTTGACATTGGAATTGGAATGTCTTTAGTTTTCATTTGTTTGAAAATGGTTGTCCGAACTCACAGGCATCATTTGGGATTTTAGGGCAAAGAAGGAAACAAGTAGTAGGATGCTGCAAGTTTCAGTAATCTAGCTATGAAAAAACGAACCTGATTGTTGTTTTTTTCTTTATTACGGTTCCAAGACGAATAAAAGTGGCAATGTTCGTGAGGAACCAGAAAAGCTTTAGGAACAAGGGCTGCTCTTACTTTATCTTACATTTGTATTTCTGAAGGGATATGCTTTCATTTTTCCATATTAATGAGAAATGGGACATTTCTCTCAACATAACATGAACTGCTTTAAGATTTACAAGCTGCTAATACATTTGTTTCTAAAATTTCATATATATATGTTCAGGTATGAATAAGATGGTAATCAATCATCTGGACAAGCTCTTTGTCACAAATGATGCTGCAACAATTGTGAATGAACTTGAGGTCCAGCATCCTGCAGCCAAGATATTGGTATTAGCCGGAAAGGCTCAACAAGAGGAAATAGGTGATGGAGCTAACTTGACGATATCTTTTGCTGGGGAGCTTCTACAAAATGCAGAGGAGCTTATCAGGATGGGCCTACATCCAAGTGAAATAATTAGTGGATACACAAAAGCAATAAATAAGGTCTTCAAAATTATTTTTAATGTTTTCCCACGTATTCATAGTTAATAATATTCATGAATTTGGAAATTTGTGTAATCTTTTATTCTGAGCCATGTCTCTTTACTTGTCAGACAGTTGAGATTTTGGATGAGTTGGTAGAGAAAGGTTCAGAAACAATGGATGTCCGGAACAAGGACCAAGTTGTTTCCCGAATGAAAGCTGCTGTTGCTAGCAAACAATTTGGACAAGAAAATATCTTATGTCCTCTTATTGCTGATGTAAGAACAAGAAATTTTTTATTATTGCTGTTGTTGATATTTATGCCAATATGGGTCACTATTGCCTTCATTGTCTAATAATTTGTATTTTTACTCAATACAGGCATGCATCCAGGTCTGCCCAAAGAATCCAGTGAACTTCAATGTGGATAATGTCCGTGTTGCAAAGCTTCTTGGTGGAGGTCTTCATAATTCTTCAATTGTTCGGGGTATGGTCTTGAAAAGTGATGCTGTTGGGAGCATAAAAAGGATGGAAAAAGCAAAGGTGTGGGGGATTCCTTTCTGATTCTTCTCTATTATTTATTTCTTCACTTGTGGAGCTTCCTATAGGTATTGTGTGGTCATCATTAAGTTTGATTACTTTGCATGAACCTCCTGATTATTTTACAATTTGGCATTCTTTTTTTTTTCAATTTTGACAAATTTAGTAGTGTTAATCAGCGTTATCAATGCAATGAAGTGATGACTAGTCATTTTGGCATCTCTAGTTGATGCAATGTATAGAAGATAAAAAAGATATGTTCCAAATTTAGGATATTAATGTAATCTCATAAATCAAGTTAAATAGGATTATAGAGTACAGTCATGCGAGAAAAGAACAACATTGAAATTTGAACATTAAATTTTCAGTCTTTCTTTTGAAAACAAAGAAAAAGTTAGGCTGGATAGGCTAGGATGAATAATCAGAGCCTTTGTGTTCTAAAGGAGGCAACTCCTTACTAACACACTATTAATTGGAAGAAAACTTAAAAGAACTTCTTTGCTGCCTTCTTTTATTTTGTGATTTTTCCCTATTATGTATTATCATCATGCAATCATGTTCAAAAACAAGTATTCAAAGTAACAGTATGAATGTAGCAATATACCATATTATTTCAAATAATTAGAGATACAAACAAACGAATAAAACTTCAAAATGATTTTGTGGTTGACTAGTGAACCTAGTCAATGCTTAGTCATTCTAGGTGAGTGCGTCATGAGTGTCGACTGACTAGTTAGTGATGCAGTGGGTCTGGCCCTCGCATGGCTAGTCATCAACACTTTGACTAGTTGATACTTAGTTATTCTAGATCTGGCCCTCCCATGGAGTCTTATATTCTGACACCATTGCAGATTGAAAAATTGAAAGAGAAGTGCAAATCGAGATAAATTGAAAGAGAAGTCTTCTACTCTGGACATGTAATTCTAGCAAGATTTGCCTACTGTATACGTCTAGAAATCTAGCCAAGTTTCCAAACAACTGGTTTACTTCTCTTTGTTTTGGGTGCCTTTTCTGTAGAGTCCTTGTGCAATACTTTTACTTATATACTATAACATGGAATATGCTCCTAAGTTTCACTTGGTTGGATTTGCAATGCTAATTATATGTACCACTTATTTGTTATTTCTTCTTCTTGTTCTCTGTGTTTGATGGAATACTACTTGATGGTCTCTTTTGCAGATTGCCCTGTTTGCTGGAGGTGTTGATACATCTGCGACTGAAACAAAGGGGACTGTTCTAATTCATAGTGCCAAGGAGGTTGTATATCGAAGGAAGAAACTTGTTTTCTTTACGTTTCTTTACTCTTTTATGTTCACTTTTAGCTTTTGCATGAAAAATAAAGCTAAATTTCTATTTATGCTGATTATGATCTATCTGTTTTCATTTTATATCAATTATAAGAAGGTAGTCTGTTAGTCATGCGTTTGGACAATGATCTAATGATTGGTTATTTGAGGCTTCTCTTTTTTCTCCTCCTTTTTTTTTTAAATCTTTTTGGTTGTAGTTTTGGTGACAGGGAGTTTGGATGGGGGATGCAGAAGTTTTGGGTGTTGTTAGCAATTGATTCACTTACCTGTACTTCCACTTAAGGATTTACATGTCTACGTGTTCATCCCAGATTATGGGGATATGACATTAATGCATGAAATGTTGATATTGATTAAGAACATAGGTAAGTTTGGAGGGGAAGTTTCAAGGATTAAGTCATTGTCACGTGACATGGTGTACTGTTCTAATCTAACAAGAGGGTAAATGCGTGGAGGCCATGTGAATGGTTTTATTGTTTTAAGCCAGTCAGTTCAAGTTAAACAGTGTAGCTTCAGCAAGAATGAAAAAGAAATTAGGTATTAGTAGGCAGGGTTTGCCAGGCTGATCAGTTGGGACTTTGGTGGATCAAATGTTTTAGAGAGGGGTGTGGATGTCATAATATCTCACCTTCTGTTTGCCTATGACATTGTTTTCTATTAGCATAAAATCAACAAGTAGAGACTTTAAGGAAATTGCATGTTTGTTTCTTGCAACATCTAACACTTGGGAGAAAGGTCTACACCAATAGTGGATTTTTTAGCTGATGTTGATTTCGGGAGGATAAGGAACAGCTAATGTGGAAATTAGGATGGCTTGTGTAGAAAAGAAGCCTAAGTGACCTACTTTCATGAGCTAAAACTGGCTGGAGCCTGGAGGCTCTGAAGGATGATCACTTCTATGAATCACAAAAAGTACAGCAGAGAGATATGTATTAGCTATCAAAAAAAAATGACAGAGGCAGATTCTGGTGTTCGCATATTCTCAAACTACTGAGATTTGGGTTCCTATACCAGAAAGCACTAGAACCATGAAAAGGAAAACGTGAAGCAATATTAAAGAACATAATTTTTAATATTCATACTATGCACATTTTCTGTTTTGTAAGTTATAGCTTCATGTAATTAGTTTTATTCATTTTTTTTGCAGTGAATGCTTTTTCATTGTTTAGCAAGCTTCATGTATTCTATGACCCATCATCAGATTTTTTTTTATTGACCTGGATAGCTGGTACCAACATTGGATAATGACCCATTTATTAT
This sequence comes from Nelumbo nucifera, assembly GCF_000365185.1. The sequence goes on along the minus strand of NW_010729092.1, from coordinate 6,287,732 downwards.
TTGAACTTTCATAATATTGAACTTTTACTAAAGTTATTAAACTTAAATTGTGTCTTGATCACCTAGAACTAGAAGACTAGCTAGGCCCTGCTAGTCATTTTGAGATCAATTATTTTGTATGGATGTTTTTGTTTCTGTAGTTGTTGTTACTGAGGAAACCCTGGTGGATTGGAGCTATACTAATGAAAAAAATTATTTGACAATTTCTTCTTTTCTGTTACCATGATTTAAGAGAACAATGGACGGTTCATGGTTGCACGTAAAACCAGCTTCTGATGCCAGACTTTTCTAATGGGCATACCGTTCTCATAGAGAGCATGACTATCATTTTGCAGCTAGAGAACTATGCAAAAACAGAGGAGGCAAAAGTAGAGGAGCTTATAAAAGCTGTTGCAGATTCAGGTGCCAAGGTTATTGTCAGTGGAGCTGCTGTTGGAGAGATGGCATTGCATTTCTGTGAACGCTACAAGTAAATTAGACATTCCCCTTTTTAAACCACTGATGCTTGGATCTTCATGTGCATTTAAACTTCTGGAGTAGTATACATTTTTCCTTTATATTCCTTTAACTTGGGGACAGAGGTGTGATTTCAATTTCCTATGCAAATTAAAGACAGTGCAGAAAATTCTTTACTAATTTTCCTTATTTCAAAAGTTATGTTCGCTTGGTTGTAAATATTACAAATCCCATTTTTGTGTTTAGTATTTTATTAATTATGAATAAAAAATTTAATACAAAGAATGCTTATTTATATGAAGTTATTATCCTTTCTCCCTGTTTTTAGGAATGAAGCTTGGTTTTTTTAGAATTATCTTTGTCCAAAACCCAATAGGCACACAAATAACATGATTGATTAAATAAAATAAATATAAATAAAAAATCAGCAATTATATTTCTAACTTCAAAAAAAGTATAAATATGAATGAAAACAAAACAAAAACTATCCTTATTCGTGAAGCTTCGTTTTTTTAGAATTATCTTTGTCCAAAACCCAAATAGGCACACAAATAACATGATTAATTAAATAAAATAAATATAAATAAAAATCAGCAATTATATTCCTAACTTCAAAAAAAGTATAAATATGAATGAAAACAAAACAAAAACTACTTTCTAACAATAATAATAAGGGTTTGGCCATGATGATGGAAAGACTTATAGCCAATCAACTGGTATAATAAAAGTTGCAACCAATCAGGTGTTATTCATCAAAATTCACCTGGGGGTTGATTGGTCGAAGCTCTTCTGGTAGCATGCCTTTCTGGCATCATAAATTTACCCTAATAACAATCAATAGAATGTTTGAAAAGCAATTTTAGGAGTAATTGGATAGAAGTTGAATATAAAGAGGACCTAGTAGACACAAATTTCAATTGGGGGAACTTTTTTTGTAAAGGTTTGATTTCACGTTCCTTTTAAAGTGCCCCTATTTCTTTCAGGTGATTGCTTATCACCTTCCTTGTAATCTTCTTTTTTTGCTTCAATAAATTTTATGATTATCTTCAAAAAAATAGTAATTTCCTTAAAGTTATACATCAAATGATTAATTATGCTTGCTGCTGTAGCTATTTTTGATTGACTTTGTTTCAAAGGCATATTTTTGGCTACACTGGATGAATGAAAAGAGCTAGGTGTGATCATTGCAGTTCTGTCTGGCCCACTAGTATTTGTATATGTATTATTTTATATTATAAAGTATAACATAAATTTTATAGTCATGGACCTGGATGCCTAGGCCAGTCCATTATCATCCCTAAAAGAGCTATAAAGTTGTAATTCATTTTTCAACTTTCCTTATTTTTCTGCTTCTCTCCCCAAATGTCTCAGCATCTTAAAAAAATTCTGTTAGGTTCCTTGTATGATATTTCATTTCTTGTGTCTTTCATAACCAGTTTTATGTGATATTTCATGTTTCTTTCATAACCGGTATTAATTTAGAGTATTAATTCACCATGCAAAATGGAAATTTGCTGGTGTGAAGAAAAATACTGGAATAATTTATTTGGATCCTGTTCAAAATGGATACTTGTCTATTTTTCTTAACAGCTTTGGATGTGTTTTTGGTAACAATTCTGTATGCTGAAATGCTTTGTAGAGATGAAATAAAGGGAACTATTTTCAGTATTTCACATGGCATCCAATTGTGCAATTTCCTTTTTCTCGACAGAACCATGCTTATTTTGATGTTTTTGCTACAGGCTCATGGTCTTGAAAATTAGCTCAAAGTTTGAACTGCGGCGATTTTGCCGTACTACAGGTTCTGTTGCTCTTGTAAGCATCATCATCTCATTATCATCCTCATCTTTTGTAATTTTCAAATTTCAAGGAAATCCTTCCTGTTATTCTGACTAATATAATTTTGTAATCTTGGCCATAGTTGAAGCTGAGCCAACCAAACCCAGACGAGCTGGGATATGCTGATTCTATTTCAGTAGAGGAGATTGGTGGTGTTCGGGTATTTCCAATTTTTCACAAGTGCTATTATTGAAGTTTTTTGTTTTATTATTTTTTGGTTTTATCCTCTCTTTACCTTCAATGTATGTATATTTCTTCAATTGATAGGTAACGGTTGTGAAAAACGAAGAGGGTGGAAATTCTGTATCTACTGTGGTTTTACGGGGAAGTACTGACAGTATACTAGATGACCTTGAAAGAGCAGTTGATGATGGTGTAAATACATATAAGGTATTCATGCTTTGCATTTTCTTTTGGCACATTAACCTTGTAGCAGAATTTAAACGTTGATGACAATAAAAAATGAACTCTGCTGCTCAACCTGTTTTCATCAGCTTTTGGCACATTAACCTGTTTTCTCTATCTCAGGCTATGTGCAGGGACAGTCGCATAATCCCTGGGGCTGCAGCAAGTGAAATTGAGTTGGCAAGAAGACTGAAAGAGTTCTCTTTTAAGGAGACAGGGTAATTGTTACTTTCTCTTCCTTTTCCCTTTGTCAGTTAACTTCATAGCCATAACTCCTGGATTCTCCTACATGAAATTGGTTCCAATGGTTTTATATTATCTATGAGATGTCTTGAACTCGTTGCTGTCTGTCATGGAAATTCAAAACCAAATTTTTTGATGTTTCTCATGGAAAGAATCACATTAGTGAAAACAAGGATATGGAATGCAGGTTGATAATACTATCTTATGGTATCAAAACACTCTTCTTTTCTCTTGTTCAATATTTCAGCATTGAACATGTCACATTCTTCTATGGTTATGATTTTTATGCCTTTGTTGTTTGCCATGTCCTGTATAGCTGCTGAAGTTAAGGTACTTCTGCTTGCAGATTAGATCAGTATGCTATTGCAAAGTTTGCTGAAAGCTTTGAGATGGTACCTAAAACTTTGGCTGATAATGCTGGGCTGAATGCAATGGAGATCATTTCCACCCTTTATGCAGATCATGCAGCTGGAAAGACAAAAGTGGGTATTGACTTGGAGGAAGGTGTTTGCAAGGATGTAACTGCTATGGATATTTGGGACCTCCATGTGACCAAGTGAGCACTTCATATTGTCTATTTCCTAGAACCATTTCTAAATCTTACCATGTAACTTTTTTCATTATGGAGTATCATCCATGTGTTGGTAATAATGTTTTGTCAAATGCTTCTTGGGGTTTGGACTCGGATACAACTTGGTCAAATAGGCTTTGAAGGTCCAGTAATAAATCTTGGTGGACGCATTTGAACGGAATATTAAACTTCCAATTTGTATCTTTATTCTGCGTGGTTCAACTCCCGTTAGGTTCAACTCTTCTCCTAAATAAGTTTTGTTTATTGATGGTGATCAACAGCAACCAGGTCAGGTCTTATAGTATTATATGTTAGAACTGATATGAAGGGTGAATAAGAGCTTTGTAGTTTCTTCCACCAGGAGAGCTGGAAACCATCCACATTGTTTTAGGATTAGGATTTAGAATGATTTAAGCATGTATATAAAGATTTATAGTGTTCATTTTTGTTTCTGTTTATTAGTTGCTAATAATTATACTGGAATCATGACTTAATCATCTTTGTCGGATATGTTGACAGGTTCTTTGCCCTCAAATATGCTGCAGATGCTGCCTGCACTGTGCTTCGGGTAGACCAGGTAATTTCATGTATTACTGAGAATTTTCATCCCCTAGATACCTTGCTGCAGAGATCACCTGATAATGCATCAGCACTTGGTAAATTTTTAAGACTGCCTATTGTGATTACAGATTATAATGGCAAAACCAGCGGGTGGTCCAAAGAGAGATCAGCCTGCAGCGATGGATGAGGATTAGCTTTTGACAGGGTAATTAATCATGATGTTTGTTGTGCCGGTGTTTGCCAGATGAGTGGGGTTTTCCTTGGATTTTGGAGTGCCAAAACCTTCGATGGAAGAAAAATTTTGGATTGTATTGAAAGGAACAAATGGAAGTGTGTGTTACATTTATGTTCCAGCCCATGCTCCCTTGTCATATTTGCTTGCAACTCAAGTTGGGGAAATTTCTTTTTTAATTTTTCAATTTTGATGTCTAACCTGCAGTAGTGAACTGAAAACTGAGAATCCATTATTTGTAGGCAGGCTGGCTAACTGTAGTAGTCCTGAATTCCAATCAGAGTCTTGTCATGCAAACGCGGGCATCCTATATCTTCCTTTTTCACCTTCTATCTTTTAGACTAATAGAGCTAAACCGTTTCCACTTGCCAGAACTGTGGGGGCGTGGATAGCAAAGAGAGTCGGAGGCAGTGCATTCATTGTTATGTAAAATTCTACGATGCAAGATGCGAGGGGAGACGATATAATGAATGCTCGTCCATCAAATGGCAAAGAATTTAAGGGTTTATTTTCTCTGTCCATCAAATGCTCGTGAGTGCACTTAGTTTTTCAATAACTAAGCACTCCCGAACATGGGCCAAGACTTGTTTCCTTTGATTATATGTATCACACTACGACAATATAATGAATGGTAAATGAAGGAGATTACATCCTCTGCACCAACTAATAGCGATGTCACACTCACACCGTCTAGAAAAAAAATGTTATTAATTTTGAAAGGGGGAAGGACAGGTTGGCGTGGCTCTGGTGCAAATAATTTTCTGCATCAATGGTGCAGACTGCAGAGGATATGAGCTACAAATTTAGGACTTTGGTTAAGAGTCCTTGCACAAAATTGTCAATATCTGTCCAAGGGAGCTTATGGAATAGTATTTTCCCTACGTTATGGGAGATGTTCTCAATGCACGTGGGAATGGGGTGTGTGAGGTGTATTCTCTGGGGTAAATTATAAAGTCCCCGACCCCCTTTCACTTTGCAACAAATACCCCTCCGTTGGAATTTACACCAACCCCCAGCCCGTCGCGTTACTATGCTGTAATGTAAAGTAAAGAGCAGAAACCCGAGTAAAGGCAAAACAAGCAAACCAAAATGGAATCGAGAAAAAGCAAAACGGTTTAGAGTTGTGACATATAAGGATGAGCTTAGCAACAGGGTAGTGTGTGGAAGCAGAAGAAGACGACTCCCACCATGGCTTCCCTTCTTCCTTTCTCTCTCCCTAAACCAAAACCCAATTTGATCAAGGTCTCTTCCTCTACTGTAACCGCCCCATCTACTTCACAGACTCTGGATCAGAAATTCGGTCGGAAAGGCATCAAATTCATTGAGGAACCCGACGACGTCCCCGTTGTTGAACTGACTGTCAGAAATGGCAGCTCTCTACGCCTTCGAATTCCTGATGGCCTTGTCACCTCGTACAAGCCTAAAGTCTACTGGAAGGACGACGGGTTCGAGGAGATTCTCTATACCCTCCCTGGGGGGACTGGTTCTGTCAAAGGTGGGATTGGTCTGATCTTGAATGATGTTTCTGAGTCGACTTCAAAAGGGTCACCGGTTTGTACGTCGCAATGGGTTGTGAAAGATGTCGACTCCGACTCTATCGATGCTCTCCAGGTACTAGTTTTACCACTGTCTTTCCCATGTACCGTTCCTCAACAGTGTCCATTCTTTGTAGTTTCTGCATAGTGGATGACTGAAGCTGTAGATGCATTTCGTCTTCATTCTGCACCCAATTTGATAGTGTAATCAAGCTTAGATACAGGTTTTTCACCTTTTTCTGCAGGTCGAATTAAGCTGCGCCTGCGGAGGTCTGGATGTTACCTACATCGTTTCACTCTATCCTCTGAGTATGGCAACAGCAGTCATAGTGAAGAACAATGGACGCAAGGCTGTGAATCTAGCAAGTGCAATACTAAGTCACCTAAAATTTAAGAGTCGAAAAGGGTCAGCTGTCCATGGGCTCAAGGGATGTTCTTACTGCACCCATCCACCATTATCTTCAAGTTTTGGAATCCTCTCCCCAGCCGAAGCAATGAAACCAGAGCCTCTGGGCTTGTTTTCTTTCGGTTCTGAAACCCAGAACAAGCCAGGTTCATGGACGGTTGAAGACGAACTCTATACCATATTGAAGAATAAGGTCAGCAGGGTGTACACAGCTCCTCCAGAGGAAAGATTGAAGAGAATATATAACACTCCACCCTCCAAATACCAAACCATAGATCAGGTAACATTGGCATGATATCTCTCAGTTGGGGTTCAATGTTTACCAAGAACAGAATTTCTGAGTTTGAATTGATGAGATTGACTGACCAGTTTCTTCCCTGAATTACTTTTGAGGCATAATTTCACATAGTTTAAATTTGCAATTTGTACAAAGTTGATTTTTAGATCTAACAATGGTGCATTCTCTGTTTCATCTTTCAGGGGAGTGGACTCGGATTCAGGGTGATAAGGATGGGTTACGATGACATTTACTTATCCAGCCCAGGTTCTTCTCAGAAGTATGGCAAGGACTATTTCATTTGCACTGGCCCTGCTTCAATGCTGGTGCCTGTAGTTATAAACCCCGGTGAAGAATGGAGAGGGGCACAAGTTATTGAGCATGATAATTTGTAATATAGCTTGTAGAAACTAGAAAGTGAATCAAAATTTGTTTTTCTTTGTAGAGTAAGAATGGCTTGGGTTTTTTTTTTCTTTTCCCAGTTACTAAGTGTACCAAGTACTACTGTTAATGCAATGTGATTGATTGATTAGATTTCAGTACTACGAGATAGATCAGATAGATATATCCGATAAATCATCATTTTATTAGTAGATCAATCAATTGAGCCTTGGGTGGGCCCTTGGGGTTTGCCTTTTTCTTTGTAAACAAAATGTGTTAAAGATAAGGTTGAGGAGCTTAGCCGACCACAAGCATTGGACTACCAAGAAGAGAAATATGCATCTGTGCTCTATCCTGTGACTGTTAGATGATAAAAAGTGAGCCGCAAAAAGCTCTATCCATAATACTCCTCGACCAGGTTGATGCACAAAGCAAGGAACATGGCCCACCACTCAACGGGTCCCGCCCCATTTGTCAACTATGTTATTTTTTCGGTCCCAAGTCCCAAGTCCCAAGTCCCAAGTCCCATCTCTCTCTCTCTCTCTGGAGAGTGGAGATAACCAAGCTGTAACCCAAAGCTCTTCTCTTCCGGGTAGTAGAATATATTCACTATTAGAGAAAGCCCAGCCATGGCTAATGCTCACCTTTTCTCTCCCAACTTCACTCCTATCACCTCTGCACACCCGATTAACCACTTCAACTTCTACCCCCCTCCTGTTCGCTTAAGCCTTCCTCGCCATGGAGAGAAGAGGGATTTCTCATTGCTAGCTGTAGCTTCCACTTCACTTTCACCAGTCAACGTGGGCTATTTGAAGAGAGAATTCAGTGGCCACGGAGTCAGCTTTGTAGAAATTGGTGAGAGCTGTGTGCTTGGGATGGGACTGGAAAATGGAAGTACGGCCAACCTGATGCTCCCGAGTGGTATGATCACTTCATACAAGGCTCCTATGTGGCATGGGAGCACGCTTGAGGTGCTACACACATGGGTTTCAGAGGGTGAACAGGGTCAGGCTGTTGTTCGAGGAGGGGTGTATCCGTGTTTCAAGTGCTCGAGTGATGGTGCAGTGCCATGGTCTCCAAGTAGTTGGGCTCTTCGTGATGTTAGAGGGAGCCCTCGGAACTTCATCCAGGCCTGTTTTATCTTAATTTTGTTCCTCCTTTGGTGCTTGGGTTTTGATTGACAGCCTTTCAGGATAATAAATATGGGACTTTTGAATGCAGGTTGAACTGATTAGTGGTGATTCTGATGACTTGATTGAAGTTACATACATTGTAACGCTCCAACCAGAGCTCCTAAGCTCGGAGCTTGTAATTTCTAACTTGAAATCTTTGCCTCTCCAATTGGTAGGTTCTGTTATGACCCATCTGACAGTAAGCACACCAGATGCAACTTATGCTGTTGGTCTGGAAGGATCAAATTACTTCAGCAGGCCTCCATTCATATCAGACTTCAGTATTGTTCCTCCTAAATTTAGTCAGGAAAAACGGCCAGTTTCCAGGCAATTGTCAGGCAATACAGCACTTGGACGATTGTTGAGCTCGGGTAGAACAGGTGAGAGGGAAGACAGAGAAATGGAAGAAGAATTGGAGGGCGAAGAGAATGCCAACTATGCACAGCTAACAGAGAAAATGAGCAGAGTTTACACGAGTGCACCTAGAAGGTTCACAATCGTCGATAGGGTACTTGTTCCATGAGAAATCCTTTGATTTTTTTAATAAGTTAATTTCATTAATTTCAATTATAGAGAACTAGTTGTATTCATTGAGGCAGTGATCAAAGAGAAGCCATTCAGACCTGGTAGTGCCATCCATGCTCCAAACCAAAATACAATGCTATCTGATTCACAACCTTTTCTCCATTTTTTCAAACATCTGGACTTTTTAGAAAAATGAAATGAAATGTAGAAAGATCATGAATGCAGTTACATTAACTCAGGCATATCTTGGATGAGTTATTTCTTCTTTGTTTGCTTCGCATCTGAAGCTTGAGATAATAATACAACACAAACAACAAAGGAAATGCTTGGTTGTATAAAATATTTTTACAATTGAGTATTGGTATTTGACATGTTTTTTCTTTGGCTTCTACAACTGATTTTGGGTTCTTATTTTTGTTGCTTGATGGGCAGGGCAGAAGAAACTCTGTTATAGTAGGGAGAGAAGGATTTGATGAAATGTACATGTTCAGTCCCGGCTCAAAATATGAATGGTACAGCAAATATGCTTATATCTGTACAGGTGCATCAGCTGTGCTGAAACCAATAATTGTGGATCCTAAAGATGTATGGAGTGGTGGGCAATATTTACACAATCCCAATCTCTAAACCAAAAGAAAATTTATGCTGTATTTTCTTCTTTGAGCTTGTCTTCAATCCTTTTTAAATAAGTACACTGATTTGCCTTGTTTTCTTTGTTTCTGGGAATTTTGAGCAGATGAATGAATGTATCAAGAACAAAATACTCATCACTTCTATTAAGCAAAAAAAACTACTCAATGATTGTCCAGAATATAGTAATGCAAAACTAACATAGTAACTCATAATTTTCAATTCTGGATGAGTTATCCAGTCAATGTTCAGTGTACAAAATAAATAAACTAAGTAGGAACAAGATTAAAGTCTTCCTGATCCTGATTATCAATCCGCATTGCTGACATGATAATTGCAAGAAGGACAAAAAAGACATAGAACACATTACGAACAAGCTTCCCCAAGCCTCTCTTCTTTATATTTTCGCACTGAACTTCAGTTTTATCTTTGGGAACCCCTTCGTTGGAAATTCCTGGATCACCATCAGAAGGAACATCACTATTTGATGATACTGATTCAGATCCAACTTGGACATTCTCCCCAGTCTCGATTGATTGTTTGTCGCCTTCGTTATCACTATCTAATTTGCAAGAGATTCCATTTCCAACAAAATTGCTTGCTGGGCTCCGTCCTAATTGGTTCGAGGCCAGGCTTTTGAACATTCTGGGTTGTTGTTCAAGAAAGTCAGAATCCACATCATTTGGATCCTGAAGAGAGTGAATGAGCTTTCTTGGTGTCGTGAAGATATCATCAATGTTAAGCTGAGAGCGTGATCTCTGAAGCACAAAGCGTTCTTGTCAGTTATTTTTCTTCTAGCTAAATTACTTCTCATATCAGCAATTGTTAAAAAGCTGAAATGGGTGCCTGTACTGAATTACGTATCTAACTTCTAAGTCAACCAATTGGCAATACAAGCATTCTAGATACTGGGGTGCTATTTCTACTAACTTCATTTTCATTTTATAATTGAGCTCAGAGTTCAGAATCAGAAAGCATTCACTATTAGTGAGGACTTGCCATTTCTTACGCTAAAAGAAATCAATGGTTCGATGTTAAGAATGTATAGTTTGTTTACCTGGGGGCTTGGAGTAGCATTACGCGAGACTCTATTTCTTGGACTTTCCGGCACGAACCCTGATAACTCTGAGCAATCGCCCTGGTTACTCGGTTCACCATTGTTAAATTCCTCAAAAAGCATATTTGAAACGTTACTTGCCATACCCACCTCCGAGTACAGACCGTCCTTGAGTGACACATCAACTCCACCATTTCTCCAGAGTCTCCGATTCACCGACCTTTTGCTGCAATCAAAGTTACATGAAACTTGGGCGGTTGACAAAGGTGATTCAGCCAATGAGTCGTATTCAGTGAAAGAATCAACAGTCTGTGACTCTGGTGATGCAGAAACAGGTGATCGGTCTGCAACACGACATGAAATTTTCTTCCTGCTATAACCTCTTCTACTCAAGTTTGACTCTGTCATTGAATTTGAGTCACCCTCAAATCTTGAACCTCCCTCTGCAGCTATTGTCCGTGCAGTCTGCAAGGCTTCAAAAGAAGCTCCTCTCACAAAAGCCATCTGATCGGAATTACATTTCTCCATCGCCTCAATCACGGCCCCGAGCTCTGAGGAAATACTCCAAGGGTCCAAACATTTCATCAAGAAATTCACCATCTGAATCGCTGACAACCGCTTTTGAGAATTCCCATCAGCAACTCCAGCATTCAAGATCTGTAAACCAGATCTTAGCAGTGATCTGGCATAAGGCTCAATTATTAGGCTGTTATGCTCTGCCAATGCCATAACCAAGCCCATATGAGCATTCGTCTGAGTGGGCTTCTCCTCCAAGGCCCCTGCAACTCTCAGACAAATTTCATTCACGATCTCATCCGAAGCATATCGCCAGTTGTCAGCATCAACGAGAGCTTTCAAACAGAGAGCGGCCCCAGAAGCAAGGCCCTCTTGGAAACCCATTAGGGAATCGGAGAGAGGCTTACAGAGGGACTGAATTATCATTTTCTTCTTGTCTTGGGAGGCCGATGCATCAATCCCGTATCTTGCAATCGCAGGAACCACCTTGGAGCAAGCCTGGTGAAGAGGGAAGGACCCTGGACTTGATGTTAAAGTTTTCACGATGGTGATCATGATGTTGTCAATCTGAGGGACAATTTTGGGACCATGGACGCGAGCAAGGACTTCATAGAGAGAAATGGCGTATTCCCCAGATGAACCGTTGTCTTTGGTTTCAGATACCTGGGCGAGAAAGAGGGGAATAGCCTTAGAATCAAGATCCTCCACGTACGACTTGAGTACTTTCATTGCTGACTTTCGACTCTCAGAATCCTTATCAAGGTTCTCCAGCTCTCGCCAGAGAACTTGACTGGGATTTCTACCCATTAGTGAAGAAGCTGAAACAACGAAGAAGACGCCCAAAATTTAATTTCAAAGCTATAAATGTAGTTACTTTATAAAATAATTGAAACAACGAAATGGGTTGTCCTACAAATCCAAGAACAATGTCTCAAATCATCTCATCTATTGTTTCTCTGAAAGAAATTCTCTCTATGGGTTTGCTTTAACGATGAGGAAGATCTACAAGAACTGGGTGTTGAGCCTGATGGAAATGATCTGTAGAGAAGGATTTGGTAAGTTGAGTCGATCGAAATTGGAAACATGCCCCCAAAGGAATGAGATTTGGGAGGAGATATTGTTCCGATTTTTCTTGCTTTTGTCGGAGTGACACCACGAAAAGCTTTTCCATTCTCGTTCTAGCAGATGAAGAATTGGAGGGACTTTCGTAAATTCGAAATCTTTGTCTGAAATTCTCCCGCCAATCCGCCATTCTCTTCTCTTTTCCTTGTTTGACGAAATTGACCTTGATGATCACTAAACTTAAAAGATACATGAGCTTTTGACATTTTAAAGGTACAGAGATCCATGTGATGAGGACCATGAGCTTTTGACACCCGCTCCCCTCTCTCTTCAACTATCCATTAAACTATATATATGATGATGTTGAAGCCAAATAGGAGGCTCATTCCACCATACAACTTTATCATCGGAGGATTTAGGTTTTTTCAGCTATTTGCATGAGCTCCAACAAGGGACCACCATCAAATAACAATTGAAAGATGCAAATTACTACTCTACCTACCCATCAACTCTTAGATGAAGAATCCACTTGATTTATGCATGAAAGCATATTAATGTCATGTTTAGTACGTTTAATAGTCAATTTTTTAAAAGGTTGTTTTTGCCTTGGTTGAGTTGAGGAGGTATAGAGGTATAAATTGGGTCGGGCCGCTCATAGCCTATAATGGCCTGACTCAACTTTTGGACTGGCCCAGTATAACCCGGCATGATGGCATTGTGGGCTGTATCAGACCCGACATGACCATATGGGCCATGCTGGGCCTGGGGTTCGGAGTTCATGGGTCAGCACGGCCCATCACGAGTGGGCGCAGCATGGCCCGCGGACCTGTAACAAAGCCCGCCCAAAATTATTCAATGGATAGTGGAATCGAATCAAAACAAAAATAGGGGCTGTGGTTGCCCCAAAGGATTTGTGGTGTTCAATGGGATTTTTTTTTTAAATCATGAGTATCATACTTTGAAACACAAAACGTCACAGTTTCTCTAAAATCTCATTGATAAATTTACACATACACTACAACCATATGTAATGTAATAAATCATGTGAATATATTTATTCGATCAAAGCCTCGTCGTTTACAATACATCCAAATCACAACCAACAATTTATGGAGACTATAAATCCAACATAGGATTGCAACCAATCTTCACAGTATACACTCATACTGTACTTATATTGTGTGTACTAAGTAATTAGGGTTACAACTTGGGTGGATTGGATTGGGTTATATGACAAACTTAGGCCCTGGCTCAATATGCAGATTTTTTGGCTCAGTCCTTACCCAACCTGAGTTGGAAAGTTTGGGCTTGAGCTCGAATTGGGGTACGACCAGGCTTTCAGAGAACATGTGATTATATTTTTGTACATCTGTGAACTATGTGTCGATAGATGTATATATATGCATGTATGCACATATCTATTTCTATCTATTAAATATAAGATTAAAATTTTATTAATTTACCTCAACACTTAAATCTAAAAACAATTAAAAAAATAGAAAAATTGGACCAACCTGAACCCAATATGCCAATATTAAATATTTGTGTTAGGGTTGTTGACGTCAATTAGACTTTTAACATGGCCTCATGGCCCAACTTGTACCCCATAATTAAAACACATAAGAAATTGCTGTTTATGTTTGACAGCCCTGTGCTGTTTGTAGGGCTTTTAGTCGCGTAGGAACTAAAAGCCCTATGCATCGTTTTAGAACTGCTGTTGACTGAAACGGTCGGGCCATTCGGCTCAGGAATCACATACACAATTAGGTCCGTTTTACCTTAAATTTGATATTTGGTAAAAAATCATTAAATCAATTAATCATCTGTTTGACTTGAGTCGTCGAATCGTTAATACATTCAACTTGTTTAATGACTTTTGGTCATTTTTTAATTTTAATTATTTTTATTTTTAATTTATTTTGTCAGGGCCATCCGTTCAGATTGAACGGTCGAACCCTCATTTTTTCAAAACATTGGTACGCAACCCACACTCCACAAGGCACAAATAGAGGTGTAAAGTGGGTGGGCTCGGGCCATGCCGCCCTCCCTGGTAAAAAATTTGGGGGCTGGCTCGTGGGTCAAGCCTTGGGGCAGGTCGGACCGTGCATCGGGCCAAAGCTATTTATTTTAAAAAAAATTGACAAAAAACTTAAAATTAAAATTTTATATGAATTTTGTATATAAAATCGCTTATATATGCAATAATTAAATAAATTATCATAATAAAATAAAAAAATATTTATTTTATTAATATATTATATACTATATATTATTATATAATTATAATTTATATAATATTATATAACTACATATAAAATATGTATAGAATATAGATTGCAGCCCGCTCGATCGTGTCGTGCCGTGCTAGCCCGTGGACCTAAAACCTCGGGCCTAGCATGGCCCACATGATCGTGCCTGGCCTGGCATGGCCCATGGACCGTCGTGCCAAGCCGGTCCAAGTTTGTGTCAGGCCACGGGCGGCACAACCATTTACACCTCTAGGCACAAATATGAGTACATGACCATGGTGGGATAACGTGTCATGTGAAGAGCTCTTTGGACAGCACAAAGCTGTCGATTGTAGACAGCCAGAAAGTTATATAGCTGGTAGATAGAGGCCACACTACATCCCATAGCGTAATATCCTCGCTCCCAAATCGCAATTCGCAAACTATAAATCTCAGCTTTTAGATTTATTTTCGAAGAGCACAGATAAAACTAAAGAAAGCGGATATTGTTATCTTCAGCAGTTAGTACTCAGTGAGCCCTGGACCTGAAACCTTTAAATTCGAGAAAAATGGAAGGTAGCTCCGTTCTCAGCTTCACTTCTTCGAAAACCCATCTCAAATTTGGTTTCTATAACTATTATACATCTTTTAGACTGCCTCTATTCGTTAATTTCCGTCACAAACACATCAAGAACTCTGGCTCCTTCACCAAAAGTAGTGTTCTCGTAACGCCCCCTCGAAATTCCCTTCTTTCTCCTGCTTTGGCCGCTGTGGATGCTTTAGACAAAACCTCAGATTCGTTGTCTTCTTCAAAAGAAATGTTGCCCAAAATTGATAAGAGTGGAAGGTTTTGTAGTCCGAGAGCTGCCAGGGAACTTGCTTTGTAAGTCCATATTGTTGGTATTTTCGTCCCTATCTTTTTTCTGTTAAGCTTGGTTTTGTTTAACTTTGGACTAAAATTAATTGCAGATTGATAGCTTATGCCTCTTGTTTAGAAGGGTCCGATCCAGTTCGGCTACTCGACAAACGAGTGAATGCGAAAAGAGGTTAGGTTGTTTTTAGTTTCCACCACACCATCACCATTCACCAAGCTATACAAAAACATCTATTCTTGTATGGTTTACTGATAATTAACCTCTCGTCTTCACCTTCAGAACCCGGGTATGAATTTAACAAGGCACTATTGTTGGAATACAATCACATGAACTTTAGTGGCCCCCCTGTCTCTACGGAGACGGAAGAAGAAGCAGAGGAGCTTCTACGCAAGAATGAAAAGGAGTCTGCAACTGGTAAGGAGTTACTGATGTATAACCTTTTACGTGTAGCTTTATTGCCGCTGTTTCGTTCCCTTACCAAAATGGGTTATTTCAGCTTGAAATTTGTTTCATATGGTTGCTTTACTAATAAATGGTTCGTCCACTCAATAATTGCTTTGTTTCTCTCAAGTGGTAGTACATTTGTAGCTAATGGTATGGTACTACGAGTGTTAATTCCTTGGACTAGCTGATGCGTAAAAACTATGAATTTGTTCTCTGTGACTGCTTTTAGTGCATTCCATCCGATGGGTGGTTCCAAATACCTATTGTGTCTGCAATCATGCTTATGTTCCTTTAGCATATCACAAGTTCTGTCTGTATTTTTGCTATTGTGACTATTAACTCTCCCTTTAGCATTTCACATGCTCTGTTTCTTTCCTAACCTTTATGTAATTGTCTTCTTTTTCCCATATTGTGCAATTTGTGCTCTCTATATAAAACTAACAAATATACATGGTAATCATGCTTATCTTTTCTATTCGCAAATGTTACTACCAACTCAAAATTGTTGCCCTTCTCTATAGTTTGAAATTCGCCAAGAGAATCATCAAACTCCATCCTTGGTTTGACTTGAAGGTAACGTGTTGAAACCAAACTACCAAAGTATTATATGGATATCAAATGATTATCTTATTTACTGTAGGTTGCTAAAACCAATAAGTTGTCTTGACCACTCTCCAATTATCCTGCCATGTCTTGCATGATATAGGCATTACAGCAGCTTCTTGGTATTGGGGGCTCTTATCTAGTTTCACAAATCACAAGTTCACAACATAGTCGTGATTATGGAAAACATTATACAGATGTACACGCTTCATATGAAATCTGATAAAATTATTTTTCTTTTCTCATGGAATTGCTTATTGGTCAGTCTTTTTGCCTTGGCTATTCTTCAGTCTTCATTCCGTTGGGTGGAGATTTGGTTGATCCTTCTATGTTGACTCCATAGTCAAGTATTCCTGTCCATTATGTTTATTGGGTGTTTTGTAGATTTACGCATTTACCAACATTCAATAAGAGCTTTCTTATGCTCAATGTTGGCACCTAAACCTTGTTGGTGCAGAGTTCCAAGTGCTTATGAATTTCAAAAAGAGAAACAGGGTGGAGAAACCCAAAATGTTTATGGGATTCTTCTTGCACCCACTTGTATATTTCTCTTACAAATTTAACCAGATTTTTTGCCATCCTTTAGCTTCTATATATTCCAGAGTTGTGGAAAACAGTAGCTGACATGTGAACTGCTGCAATCCATATTAGGAATTAAGGCCTTACCTTAAAGGCAAAGCTCAAAACTATTGTGTATATCAGCAAGAAAACAGTTGTATAACTTCTGGCCTATTCATATGTCAGCATCTGCCAAATTAATAGGTAACTCCCTTAAACTTAGAGCCACCAGAGCATGTAATTGCCAACCACTACAGTTCTCTAGGCATCATGGTATCAGAAGGCATCTGAATTGAAGATGAAGATCTGGTTTGTCATGACTCATACCATGCTCAAGTTTTCCTTAAGTCATGATTATTGATTTCTGGTTTAGATCTAAACCAGAATTTTGTTTTGGTTTGTCTCATTGATTGGCCATTTGATTAATTTATACTATCCAATTTCTGGGCTTTGCTACCTTTGTGTACATCTCTATGCTCATATGATGACGCAGGAACATCCAGCACAGAATATTTGGGTCTACATTTGTCCTAATCTCAAGGCAAAATAAAGGCCCATCAACCAGCCCATTCCCAAGATTAAATAAAGGCCCGTGAACCCATTCTCAACATTTAACAAATGTTCAATGGCTTGGTCTAAGCAGTCAAAACTCAGAACACGTTAAAAAATCTAGTTTCCAGAAAAAAAAAGACATTGGGAAAAGAGTATGGGATATGCATCATATGACAAATATATTTTTTGGTTATCAACAACAATGAAAGGCAATATGAATGTGAGAAGGTAAAACTACTTCACCAACACAAAGGCTGAGCTGAAGGAAATGTTTACACAGTGCAAGCTGACCAAAAACAAAGAAAAGCCGAGATAGCTGATTTAGGGTTCCATCTAGACAAGCTGTCCATCCTAGAGGCCAAAGACTTCACTTCTTCTCACTTCTATATTATAAGGTCTAAAGATCCAAGGGCCTGCACCTGAGAGTTACTAAATACACTTGAATTTCCTTAAACAATTAGAGATGACAGACCTGAAGAGAAAACCAATTAGAAACCTTGTAGCAGTGGAGAATCTCTTTTCTGAGTGAGTTCCCCTCTCCAACACCTGCAGGGATAATGGTTTAAGCGCCAATAACTTAACAATGGATATGACATTAAATAGAACGGAATGGCGAAACAGGATTCATGTAGCTGATCCCATATGATGATGATGATGGGTGGTGAGAGTGTATTGGAATAGGAGGACACAATATTTTAATTTGGTATGAAGATGGCTTTGCTGTCCAATAAGCTGGGTTTGAATAATAGACTTATTTGGTGGGTTTTAGCATCCTTTAATAAGAACAATTGTTAATTTACTTACATAGTGCTGCTAGCAAGTTTGAAGCATGGAAGAAAATATGATGTTACAGACTAAACTGATTTCTTTCTTCAATTTCTTTATCAATATACCTTCATTTTTCTATTTCCTCCACTTCTTTGTTAGACCTTTTGTTTCTCATGAACAAGGACCTTCTTTCAGACATTAATGTAAAAATTTTATGTATTTTATGTGCCTCAGAAGCAGAAGTCCTCTCAGCTCCTCCAAAGTTGGTATACAGCAAACTAATTTTACGGTAAATTGTTTTAATTTATTCTAAGTTTCACTAGTAATTGTTGCTGGCTGAAATATAAAGAAAATGGACTTCCTTTCTATGATCCCCTGTGGTCCCAGATGGCCAGATTCCCAGTGGCTTCCCAGGAGATACCATTTAATCAGTAGTCTTTTTGGATGGACTAAATGTATTTTTCTCTGCTTGATGCAGTTTCACAAAGAAACTTTTGGTTGCAGTTGTGGATAGATGGGACAAACATGTCCTTATTATTGACAAAATAGCCCCTCCAAGTTGGAAGGTGTGTGCTATATATCTTTTCGTCATATTAATTGTAATACTTTTACCTTCTAAGTCTTATATATCTTTTTCCTTAAATAATGTTACTGCAGTTTATTTCCTTTTGAATGCTAATTTTAGTCTATAATATTGCCAATTTGCCATTTTATGTATGGTCAGCTATTTTGTTCATTGCATTTTTCACGATGCGTTAATATGATTGTAATGTTTAGTCATTGTTTTGTGCATCAGTACATGTAACCTGGCAAAAGTGATGTGGTTTTGGTTGCAAACTGTCCTGGCAATTGTCATTTTAGTCATTTTTTGTGCATCAATACGTGTAACCTGGTAAATGTCTGTTTGTTTATTTATTTATTTATTTATTTATTTTTTGGTTGGGGGGGGGGGTAGGCAAATGGGCTACACAGCAGGGTTAGCCTTCCCCCAACCCTGAAACCCCTCAATTCCTGGTGAAGGTGGGATTCAATCCCAAGTCTGCACTACAACCAGCCAGAAACCTTACAGCAATCTAACTTGAACCTTCACCAGGTACATATCATATATATGGTCCTATGCCTCGAATACACGAACTTTTAGAGTGATTCTGAAGAGGTGGAAATGTTCATTGCAAATTCATATTCCTGACCAGTGTTTTTAAAGGCATGGGAGGCGTACAAACGCCCTAAGGCGTATGCCAGAGGCGCTGACACCTCTGAGGTGTACGCCTCATGCGCTTTTTTCATGAGGCGTGTTAAGAGGCATATGCCTCATGTGCACATCTTATATAAAAAGACAGAAAAAAAAAAGAAAAAAAAAAGGAAAGGAAAGGAAAGGGAAAGAAAAAGAAAGAGAAGAAAAAAAGAGAAAAGGAAAGAAAAGAAAAGGGAAGGGAAAAAAAGATAAGGGGAAAGAAAATGGTTTGCCCCCTGCCCCTTCGTTATATACAGCTTTTGTTCGAACCATCTTGGGAGTTAAGTCAGCATCTTTCTCATTTCTAAATGTATTCTTTCTTTATGTCCAAAAATTTGCAGAAAGCAAATCCACAAATTTGCCTGTCTAAAGCTTTGTATTCTCTGCTGTTAATAACATCATAGGGAAAAATCGTAGGATCAACAGATACGCAATGTCCCTTTGCAGCTTAAATGGGAAGTACGAATGTATTCTTCATGGAAAATATTGGTAAAGGGAGCCCATTAGTACTGTATTAACATCTTAATATCCAGAACATTAATTTAAATTTCTTTATACAAAGAAATGGCCTTTTTTCCTTTTCTCTTCTTATTTTTTTTCTTTGGTTAAAAATTATTGGAAAACATAGTAATGCATTTGACTTCTAATATAGGGAAATGCTAGCATGGTGGACTTTGCGAACATAGAGCCTTTTCAATCACCAACGGGCAGAATATAAATAGGATCTATTTTGCACAAGTACATGGGCTTAGTTTTCTGGACCTAATATCATCAAAAACATCAAACATTGATAAATTGGGGCATCCTCTCTGATGCAATTGGCTTTTGCAACTGGGCTTCCGGGGACTAGGGTGGTTTATACACATCTGACTAATATCTTGAAATACATTTTTGGATGGCTAGAAGTGGATTTATGGAACAAATTAGAAAATTATTTGATTCGGAAAATGTACTCAATGTTTTAATAGGTGAAGGTGTGAGACAATTAAGTCTGAAATTGGTTGTAGGTGGCTTCTTTCCTTTGTTAGAACTCATTCAATTGTATTACATCTGTTGGAATTATTTGTTTACATCTACTTATTTTGTAAGATTTTTATGACTGACGATATTGTAATGGAAAATTCTACAGAATGAGCCTGCTGGCAGGATCCTGGAGCTTTGTATTCTTCACTTGGCAATGGCTGAAATAACAGTTCTAGGAACGCGACACCAAATTGTCATTAATGAGGCCCGTCTTTCTCTGTAGATTTCTTTTTTCTCTATTCCTTGGCACCTTGTTATTTTATTGATTTAGTTTGTTCCTGTTTTGAAGGCGGTTGATCTTGCAAAACGGTTCTGTGATGGAACAGCACCACGCATAATCAATGGGTGCCTCAGGACTTTTGTGAAGGATCACAGTGGCACAAATAAGGAGCAGCCCATGGAAAAGCAAAATCATGATGTGCCTGTGGGTGAAGATAAAGTGCTTCAAGGATGTGATTGATATTTATGGACTTGGATATGTGCTTCAGTTTCTACATTCTTGCTGTCAACCCCCCTCTGCTGGAATGCGCTAGGAACCAAACTGGGGATTTGTGAGTTGTTTTATTAGTGCAGGAAGAAACTAGCGAGAGTAAAACACATTCCAATCCTGTGTCAGCAAAATTCCATGTCAGGAGATGAGAAACAGGCCCAAATTTTATTGTCACGACAAAGATGTACTTCAAATTTAGATGAATTGTGTTTTGTAGAGTGCAGATTATATAGGAAAAAATTAATGACGATATCTCTTCGTGTTTGTTTCTGTATGAATTTTCAAGCAATTCAATAGTGGGTTCTCTCAACATGTTAGTACTTGGTACTTAATAGTTCAAATTCGAATCCTATTCAGTTAAAGCTGATATGAAGTCGAAGTCTATTTATAATCGGAAGGAATATGGATGATCCGATCAGATACTCCAATCCAACAATATTTAGTAGTTAAAGTTCGTCTCCTTGTGTATACAGAAACTATGAGAATATCCTGATAAGAATTTTCTTATCTCTCCTCTCTCGTAAAACGGGTTCTATGGTGTAGTGGTTAGCACTCTGGACTTTGAATCCAGCGACCTGGGTTCGACTCCCGGTAGGACCTTTATTCTTTTACTGATTAAAAAAATCCCCACCCCCACGAGTTCTCCGTTCCCTACCATTTTTTTTATGATATCAAATTTATGATGGTACCAAAGAGTTTTGACCAATTACAATTCACCCATAAATAACACCTAATTGGTTAATACATATTTATGATACAAGTTGATTGGTCAAAATATTTTCAGAAATCATGTTTTTTCCATATCATAGTTGGACCCTATTTTTAAAGATATCAACACAGATTCGTTAACTAATTTATGAGAGAAAACACAAACACTCAAAATAAATCTCAAGGTTTAAGCCTCGAGGCATTAAATAGTTTCCCTTAGCGTTGGTTCACCTTCCATTCTTCGATTATCAACCCAGTGTCGGTTTGTATTCTCAGGTACGTTATCCTCTAGCCATTGTCGATTCATCTCCCTCCTTGCACAATCTTCTTCTAATTGATACCTAACCTCCATCCATAATCTTCCTCCTTACCGATAACTAACCTCCATCCAGAGTTGCATGCTAGCTTATCTCTAACCCTCACATCAGATCGCCCCATTTCTACACGCCCCCACCTCTGCACGTAGCTGCCTCTCAAGATAGCAAGCTTATCAACCTTGCATGTCCGTAACTTCTTCTCCATAACCTCCTCCTTCTCCATAACTTCTTCTCGGTAATCTTTTGCTAGCCCAGCGCCTTCTCCTCCTCTGTAACTATCCCTCTTTTGTCTCACGTAACACCGCCAACACAACCCCCCCTTCTCTGTAACTTCTCCTTCTCTCTCCAACATATATTCTTCCACCTTTCCTTGTAGATAGATTCTCTCCCCCGTACCACCCTACATTCTGCGGTCCCCAGAGGGCCCCATCGGGGGAAGTTACTGCCTCTCATCCTCTCTCGTGAAAGCAGAATATCCCTCATACCAATATGTTCTCGAAGGGAAAGGAAATAATATCCGCCACAGATTCCATGCATGCAACTGCGAACATCAAATCCCTCTTCTCACATGCAATAAATTTAAGTAGTGACCTTCAAACTCCTTCCTTCGAATCTATAGAGGAAGCTATTAATGTTATAGCCCTTACATTAAAGAGGCACATTTTCCCACGCCAACAAGTAACTGAAGACACCATGGCTAACCATGTTAGCATTCAATGGAAAGCTACAACTCCTATTACGGTTCAAGGAGGAAGTCTTGAGTTCTTGTTTTCTGATCATAATGACATATGAATTGCATTAGAGGAGGGCCCATGTTTTTATCGATCTACCTGGATACTTCTTGAAGAGTGGAGTGATTCATGCACTGGCACAGTTGAGAAGGTATGGAGTCAGAGGCTATGGTTGCAAATACACATGCTACCCAGAGGGACAGTCGAGGATAGCAGGGTTTGCTCTCTCGCACAAGTAGCAGGAGCAATCGTCCCCAATCAGGAAAAAATTCCAACAGACCACTTAATCCAGGGTTTGTATGTTAGGAAGAAAATTATTATTGATCTTTGCAAACCCCTCTGCACAGGACTCTTCATATTCTATTAGGGTAAGCCGATTTGGCTCTATTTTTGTTACGAGCAACTCCCTCGTGTCTACGCAAAGTGTGGCCTCATCAGCCATGTTTGGACGAACTGCAAGCGAGTTATCCCCACAAGTGTGGTTTACAGACAACTGCTTGAAGAGAGAACCATCGACAACCCCGGTGAAAGGTTGAGAGCAGAGTTCCGCCCAGAGAAACCCTTCAATCTCCCAGTCTTCAACCTGAACAGAGCCAAACAAGACTCTTGCAGAGTCCGCCACAGGGAACATGGCTCGGACGAGGATTCTGAAGATGGCTCAGGTGGTCGAAAAAGACGTTGTATCGACAACTCTAGTGAACATCTCGCGCTCATCTCCGGTAACTCGCGCATGCATGAGAATCCCACCGAGTCCCTTCCAGCCTGCACTCCCTCCAAGTCAACACGTGGCCGTCATGCAAGTATTTCGAACTTGCATGCTAATCATAACCAAACCAAGTGGCCTAATGACCAAAAACTGGATTTGACGGCCCACTACCTTACCAAAATAGGGGGCTTAGGCACAATCAATTTACTTACTGGGAAGAGAAAACGTGGCCGCCCACGTAGCTACTATATGGACCCTTCCTCCAACACTCACTCTATTAGCAATAAAGGATGGACAAGTGGCTAACTTCTTTACCGGACAACTGGTTCCCCCTAAATACATACTATCCAAAACCACCCTCCTTCCACCTATACCCACATCCGAACCAGACCCAACACCCCCTCCCATCCCTTACACAATCCAGAGGCAGTCACTTACCCGATGGAGCGCTGCTTGGAGGATTGCTACCACACCATTGACTTTACCAACCTGATTCTCTCACACTTTGAACCTACCCAGGTATGCTCCACCTTGCATTTCCTTTTTAATTTCTTCTATTTATCTATAATTACGCATTCGATATTCATCATTTTCTTTACATACATTATAAAATACTTGCCTGGAACATAAGGGGAGTTAATGACTCCAAGATAATTAGAGAACTCTCCAAACTGTGCTGCAAAGAGAAACCTGACATACTGTTCGTTTCTGAGACCAAACTCAGTTCGTCCAAAACTCCACCACTAGTTAAAAAATTAGGTTTTTCACACCATGCACTTTGGGAAGCAGTTGGCTTATCCTAAGGTCTATTATGTTGCTGGTCGAATCCCTCAGATATAGAAGTTATATAATCCAATTGCAAATAAAAAATTTCCCCCCAAATCAATCCTGGAAACTTCTCATTTTTTATGGCCACCCGGTCAGGCATCAAAGGAAAATACTATGGAGTTATTTAACTCAACTACAGTCATCCACAAATTAACCTTGGTTGTTAATGGGAGACTTAAATGATATATACAGACCGGAGGACCACAAGTTTTTTAGAAACAACAACCCCATTCTATCTAAAGCTCTATCACACTTCATCAGCACCTTCAACCTAATATATATGCATTTCATTGGCCCATCTTTCACTGGGACTAATGGCCAGCAAGGCTACGCAAAAGTCCTGGAGAGACTAGATAGAGCTTTAGCCACTTCCTCATGGTGTTCTCTCTTCCCCCACACTAATCTTCCTCATCGGATCATGGTCCCATTTGTATAAATACCAACCCATCATCACCACTTACAAGACCTCAATTCCATTTCTTACCTTTCTGAACTGAATACCCATAATGCAAAGAAATTATCACCCAAATTTGGGACCAAAACATTACAGGTTCAGCAACTCATCAAGTCACAAAAAAATTGAAAGAATGCAAATCCCAACTTCCGGCTTGGAACAAATACCACTTTGGTTTGATTCAGGATCACATTCAAAAACTCTCCAATAAAATTTCCAGCATCCAAATGTCCCATGCTAATGAGGAGTAGCACTAGCTACTAAATTCCCTAAAAAAGAAATACCATTACTGGCTACTCAAAGAAGAGCAATTATGGAGACTCAAATCCCGAGAATTCTGGCTTAGAGAAGGGTACAAAAACACAATTTTTTTTTCACCAAATGGCTAATCTCAGAAACACCAAAAATAATGTGGAATGGTTAAAAGTTGCAAATGGTTACTGGACATTTAATTGGGGAACCATAGCTCTCACCTTTAAAAATGTCATCTTGAACACAGGAGGTCATCCGGAAAGCTTTAACCCAAATCTGCTAGAGAACATTAACCTACCCATGCTATCTACCCAGCAAATTAAAGCTTTACTCCTCCCCCCAAACCTTGAAGAACTGGCTTCAGTGATAAAAGAAATGAGTCCTCATAAATCACCAGGTCCAGATGGATTCACGACATATTTTTATCAACATTTCTGGGAAGTGCTCAAACATGACATCCTCTCCATGGTTCAAAACTTCTTTAACTGTGAACACTTACCCAAGGAAATAAATAACACAAAAAATAGTCTTCATCCCCAAAAATAATAAGCTAGTGGACACCTCCAGTTACTGGCCAATCAGCTTATGCAATGTTCTTTACAAAATCATTTCCAACCTATTCTACAATAGGTGATATCACCCTTCCAATCAGGATTTCTCAAGGGCAGACAAATCACAGACAACATTCTCATAGCTAAGGAGATCCTACATAAAATGCAAACTCAGAAAATAGGGAAAGGTTTCATTGCTCTCAAACTTGATATGTCTAAGGCTTTTAATAGGATGGGCTGGTGCTTTCTATATCATGTCTTACAGAAAATGGGCTTCCCAGCAAAATGGTGCAACATGATTCATCAGTGCATCTCTGCAGCCACCTTCTCAATCAAAATTGCGGGAGAAGCGTATGAGCATTTTCATTTGAACTAGGGTTTAAGGCAAGGTGATATACTATCCCCATATTTATTTATCATTGGTATGGAGGTCTTCTCACAGCTCCTATTTCAGGCTTCCAACTCAGGCAGCATTGAAGGGGTCACCCTTTGTCCTAATGGCACTCCCATCATGCACCTGCTCTTTGCTGATGATTGCATCATCTTCTATAAAGTGGACATGTCACAGGTTAGAGCTCTGGTCAACATCATCGAAATGTTTGAATCCCTATCTGGCCAACAGTTAAATTATGCCAAATCCAGCATATTCTTTAGCAAAAATGTCCAAAGGCAGCACAATAAATTCTTCTCACTCACTAAAGGTCAAGTCATCTATGGCAGGATCTAAGTACTTGGGCTCTCCTATACTAGTGAATAACATATTGCAAACTTCTCATAAAGAAGTAATTGACCGAGTCTCTTCAAAGATCAATGTGTGGAGTACCAAGCTATTATCACAAGCTGGAAGAACGACTCTCATCAAATCAATCCTGCAGTCAATCCCTACCTACACCATGTCAACCACCATCTTTCCAAGAGTTGTGACATCAAAACTGGATAAATCAAGTAGAACATTCTGGTGGTCCAACTCCAAAGATCCCACACGTCACACTATGGCATGGCGAAAACTGTGTCGCCCTAAAACTCAAGGAGGGTTGGGTTTTCGAACAAGTGCCAAAATGAATAAAGCCATGTTTGGCAAGCAAATTTGGAGGTTGCTCACAGATAAGCATGGGTTGTGGAGTAAACTAATAAAAGAGAAATACTTTCCTAATACTTCTCTTTTTGCGGCCAAGAAAGGACAAAGAAGCTCGTGTTGGTGGAAACATGCTCATCGGGTCTCTAATACCATGAAATCCAATCTACTATGGGTTGTCAAGGACAATTCCAATATTTCTGCTGTAGCTGATCCTTGGATCCCATCCATACCTGGGCACATTCCCAATCTTGTCACATCAGCCAATACAAATCCGAATGCAAATATCAAAGTAGCAGAATTGCTAAATCCAGATCATAGCTAGAACCGCACACAGCTCCAAGAACTTTTTGATGAGGATGTCATTGCCCACATTCAGAACACTACACTCCAGCCCAGTCAATCTGAGGATCTACTTATATAGAAGAACAACAATTCTGGAGTCTTCACAGTTAAATTTGCATACCACCTATATAACTATGCAGAAAGTTCAGCCTCAGCCACTCATTTCGATTGGAAAATCTGATGGAAACTCAAGGTTCCCTATCACTTTTAATTATTTCTTTGGAAATTATTATGGGATGGACTACTCACGAAGGATAAATGTTCTAAGTGGCTGAGAAGCCTAGACCTGCTCTGTAGTTTCTGTAAGGAAAGAGAAGAGACAATCTTTCATCTTTTCTTTCAATGTCACTATACTAGAGCGGTCTGGTGGAGCTCCCAGATTGGATTCGACCCCGGCTCTCTTACAATCCAACCGGCTCACATCATCGTATCAGATTGGTACAATGCAATGAAAAACTAATTTGGTAAAGAACAAGCCCCATCATGTCTAAGCAAGTTTAGCTTGATCACCTACTACATTTGGAAGGCTCGCAACAAGCTACTCTTCGAGAACATCACTACCGACCCACTAATGGTAGTGCAAAAGGCTCTACAACATTATTTACAAGATGAATCATCGTGCATCAGATCACAAACTCACCTCTCCCCTCATCGTGCACCTTCACTCAACTCACCCACCACCTCCATGTTTATTGATGGCTCTTTTAATCCAGTTACAGGAAGTGCAGGACAAGGATTCATCATAAAAAGTACCACTGAAGGATTCCAAATTGCAGGAGGCCCCTGCTGGGCCATCAACAGTTACGATGCCGAAATGCGAACCCTTTTAATGGGCCTCAAAGCTGCAAGCTCGAACAACATCAGACATCTCCTAGTCTTTTCTGATAATGCAGATCTTATAGATCTTGTAAATAAAGATCAACCAACGAAGCATTGGGTGGATCAACTAAATCGCTACAGTCTAAGACATGCTAGATCTCTCTTTTTGTCTATAAATTTTTTACATATTAATAGACAACACAATCAAGCTGCTCATCTCTTTGCTTACATATCATGCATGGGGCAGCTATGTATCCAATATGACTCTAGATGCTATTCTCATGTAACTATTCCTACGATCAGTTAATGAAGATCTCTTTCTTTTGCAAAAAAAAAAAAAAAAAACCCTCGAGGCTACCAAGTGGGATCCCCACCAGGGTTAGAGTATCGGTACATCCTAATTCCGGTGTTTATTGATTGGTGCTTTCTTAGTTTTTTTTTTTTTTTCAAAATTTGAGTTTGGGCATATTATTATATGTTATAATTATTGAAAACAACAATTTATTCAAAACACATTTAAATAGATATCTCTGTATGGAAAAAGGATGTAATACTATGCACATACCAAAATTTTGAACCCCATTGAGGATAAAAAATTATCCGAGAAAAAAAAAAGCATCTCTCATCCAAAGTTTGGGAAAATAGGGAAAATTGCCATCCCATGGGGCATTTTTCCCTACATACCAAAGCTTCAAAGCAAAACTTATTCAAACCCGACTCTATATGATTTGAATGTTATATGTTATTTTCTGTTTTTTTTTTTATTTTATAATAGAATATTATTTTAATTATTGTAATTTAATTTATTAATAATATACAATGCGATCAAAATATGATGGATAAGATCGATAGAATTGATGCTGATATATATGATTTGATTAGATGCCCCTCTGATTATCTCGTTCTGGTTTTTATCACACAGAAACCATCTCATGTAAATCAATAAAAATAAATCTGAAAATGTTTAAATCAAATAAAATAAAGGGAAAACCATGTACTGTGGGCCTAATGCCACTTTGGTCCTTGAACTTTCAAACATGACGATTCATTATCTAGACTTTCAAAATATGCCAATCCAATACTTGTTGTTAACTTGCTGTTAAGTGGCATTTGAAAAGACATAAATGCCCTTTAAGTGTCATCGAATTTTCTTTATCAACCATCAAAAATATTAATAAAAAACGAATAGTTCTAAATCCATATAGCTCTCTTCCATTCAAGAAAGTTGGGGTCATGAGAATGTCCACTGAGATTGGCCCCAACTTTCTTGAATAGAAGAGGCAAGGATTTGGGAATGCTATTTTTTTATCAACGTTGGGATGGTTGATATAGATATTTAGATGAAATTTGAAAGGTATTTGTGTCTTTTCAAATGTTGCTTAATAGTTGATTAATAGACTGGTTAATGACAGTGAATATGTGTTTAGAATTGCAGACATTTATTGACTAAACGTGTTGTACTTGACTTGTTTGGAAAATTGAGAAAAGCAATGATGAACCCGCTTATTAACACTTAGGTGCCATGAGATGCCACATTAGCTAGTGAATAAACATCTACCTCCTAGGGGAAACGCTAAAATGAAGTTTCTTTCAATGGTAGGCATACATAAACCGAAGTTTACTTTTACAAGTCACATAATGGAGGAAATAATGATAAATGCCCACGATTCCAAATATATGCTGGATTGACATGTTTTAAAAATTGGGATTCTGAATTGTTGCATTTTAAAGTTCAAAAACGAAAATGGGGGAATTTTTTCTAAAACAAAATGGCTTAGACCGTCGCATGATAAGTGATTCCGAGTCAAACGGGCGTTTATATTCGTTGCATAGGAACTTGGGATTAGATATGATAAACCTTATCAAACCAAGGTTTGGTTGAAGTACGTAGGAAAAGTACAAAGACCGAATTGCCCTTTGTATTAATTAACATCCATCATCGAGAACGACGAGAAGTTGTTACGTAGATAGCACGGGAAGGGTAAAAGTGACAACCCAGCATCGTCAGTTCGTCACTTGTTCTGTGGCTGAATTAGGGTTTTTTGGAATGTCCCCATTTCATTCATCTCTCTCCCTCTCTCTCTCTATAAATACGTAGCAAGGAAGGCAGACGAACCCTCATCCTTCGAAGTTCGAAGGCATCGTCTGATTTGAAAACTCTTCTCAGTGGGTTTTCTTTGTGTATTTCGCCTACTTGTTTTATTATGGTTTTAGTTGATCTGTGGCTTCGTCCTTTATTCGATGTTATCTGTTCTTCATTATTTGTGTTTTTCTGTTCTATCGGTTCTTCCATAAACCCTAAAGTTCTTCGTTTTGTGTATGCTTAATTGTGTAATTTTTTTCTTTTGTTTTTAAGTTTCAGATCGGGGATTCTGGGAAAAAAAAAGTAGACGCCTAATATTGCAATTCTCTGGTGCTCTTTATCTAAAGCAACGGGGAATCTATCGTTAGGCAAAATTGATTATCTTCCTTTTAGCTCCGGTGATCCTTATCTTTTTCCTAGAAAATATAGGGTTTTTCGGTGACAAGGTAGAGACATAGTTTTGTTTCATTTTCATTTTTCTTTTCTAATTTGATGATTAATGAATGGGGGTTGAGAATGTGGTGGTGATGTTGAATGATGAAAGCAATCAGACGGATTCCCACTGATTTTTTATGTGATATCACAACCAGCTACTTCTGACACCATCACACAATCCTTCACATTCCGACCCTTGTTTTACATCTGCTTTTGATTCCTTTGTGTGTTTGCATTAAAAACTGGTATTGAATTAACGGTATTGGCCGGTGATGTGAGAAAAATATTTGCTACTCTTGATTGGGGTTATCCCCAACTGATGATTCTTATCCACCAAGATCTCTGAGGCTATATTCCTTTTATTTTCCACGCTTTCGTTTTTTTTTTTCGAAAATCTGAATGGGAGAGTATATGCCATATTAGGTCTTATCTTGAGACGCATTTTTCCACTTCTTTTCTGTGGTTTTTGGCTTTTTCATTGTCATTTATTGAGTTTGGTAGTGTTTTCATTCTATCATAGAATGTTAAACCTTTCAAAACATAATAAACTTTTCATTGTTATAGGCAATGAAAATGGAAGAGAAACTTGAAGAAAAACGCGAATCTCATAAATAAGAAATCATGAACATTGGGTTAAGAATCCAAAGAATTAAGTTATGGTTCCCAATTTATAAGATTAATATTATAATTTAATTTTTTTTGAATGCGAAAAGGCATGAGGGGTTTCAATCTAAAAACCGCTAATACAAATCGGAATTAGAAATTAGAACCTCCCGAAAACTGCAATACAATTCAATCTAAAAACTCGGAAAACTGCAATACAATTCAATCTAAGAACTCGTAAAGGTAAAGACAATCCGAAAAGGCATGAGGGGTGAAAAGTAATGGTCACCAAGGAACTTCTATTAGTACCAAGAAATTAGAACCACCCGAAACAGCCACCGATATGGCCACCTCCCAACACCAAAAAAGAAACGAGAAGGGGGAATCACCCCAAAATTCACCGATAATGGAGGGTAGACGACGAGAAGAAACCCGAGGAGTCTCTCAAAGTAGAGAGAGGAAAACCTTTGAAAACCCAAAAAGGGGAAAATTCTAGAAAACTATATTATAATTTAGGGGAAATCCGAGATCAGTATCCTGTAATTTGGCTCAAGTGATAATTCGGTTTCTGAACTTCAAAATGTGATGATTCAGTATCTAAACTTTCAAAATGTGACAATATTCGAATTTTTAAAATGTGTATTTGTTGTTAACTAGTCCATTAATCAACAGTCACCAACTTAGAAGAGACAAGGATGTGGGACTGTTCAAATATCACTTAAGGGTTGATTAACGGACTGATTAATAACAGGTACTGAATTATCACATTTTAAAAGTTCGATTACTAAATTATCACATTTTCTTTTGAATGTAATATTGCTTCGGTTAAGGGAATTGAAAAGTGATGAAACAATGTGAGTGCATTCCACCTTGAAAAATGGAATTATAATCTACTTCGATACTTTCTTCCGTCATGAGGAGAACCAATAGCTTCACAATTCCAGCTCCTCTACATGGGATTAATGTCCTAGATTTTGGCTACAGTTTGAGCTTCACAATATTATAACCGCATGACCTACTTTGAACTTCGAGGAATTCAGGTGGCAAAAGAACTGAAAGAGTAAGAAATTTTTGCTACAGTCAAATTTAAATGATAGACATCAAAGATTGAGGGTGCAAGTACAAAACAAGCTTGGTTAGTAGAGAACAATTCCTTCTGCTGCTTGTCTAATGATCTGTGAACAAATTGTACATGTGAATAGAACCATCAATGCACTACTATGTTTGGCATCGATGCCCGATTTTTGGAAAGTCGGCACATGGGATAAAGAAGAATGAATGATTTTCAAACTGTTTGGTTGGTTGATTTTTGCAAATTTTGAAAAATTGGCAGGAAAATGAATCCTGAAATCAACACATCTTAAGGGATTACCATTTTTGTGTTTCCTGTTTCTTAGGTGATTCACATTTCTTCAAGAAAAGGATGATTCTAAGAAAAAATAATCACTACTAATTACATGACATAAATGATATTAAACAATAATTTTTTTTTTGATTTTTCAAAACTGATTCTATAATTAAGTGATTTCTGAATAATCGGCAAGAAAGAATCATCCCGCCAATGAATGAAAGTAGTCAAGACTCAAGAGTGTCAGAGGAGGAATCACTCCAAAGAATGGTAATTCAAGTTAGCTGAACGCTGTTCAGCTGAGTGTGAAACCAATTATAATATTTCATATCATAATAAGGGTGCATTTGGTTCGCGGGCAGATCAGAATCGGAACTGAAATCCCCAAGAATCGGAATCAGATTCACCTATTCCCAGCACCTGTTTGGTTCAGTCAACACTTGGAATTGGATTCCAATTGCTGTTTGGTTCAACTAGAAGTTGGAATTGGAATCAACCAAAATTTTCAATTCTGTCCCTTTTAAAAGAACCTCAAAAAATCTACTCATTATATATTTTTAACATATATAAAATATTATTGGTACAACATGAATGTTTAAAAACAAAAATCTCGCATTTATAATAAGATGTCACTCCTACATTTGAACTTTAGCTCAAAAGGCTAGAACTTGGTTGTACTTTGGTGATTGATGAATAAATCCTAGCCTACTAGCATCTGAACCCATATTTTTTACAGCGAGTTCCATCTGAACTCATGAACCAATTATGGGCTGAGATAAGTAAGGAAGTGCATAAACTGAGCACTCACCGGTTGAAATGAAACTTTCCATCCACGGGAAAAGAACACCAAAACTACCATAAGAGACAGAAATATGAGAAGGCTAGTTCGGCTGAAGAGAGAAATAGATATTTGGTAACTGCTCATAGAATGTGGTGAAATTGGGTAGGGATCCGCTAGAGGCTGCTGCTGTTGTCTTTGATGAAGAGATGACGGCATTGTGCCTTTTGAGGTGATTACTGCGTGCAGGCCAATGTTCATCAGCTCTTAAATGGAATTATTGTAAGCCCAAAAAAACCAGTTCTACAAGATAATATGTATCACCGACTAATATTTAGTATGCTCTCCCTTCGAGACTAAAGAAAGAAACTGTTTGAGCAAGAGCTCATAGGGTTTACCTGTACAACTATAATTTTTCCAAGGGAAAATTCTCGATCAGTACCCTGTAGTTTGGTTCGAGTGACAATTTGGTCCCTACACTTTAAAATGCAATAATCCAGTACCTGAACTTTCAAAATGTGACAATCTAGTACTCGAACTTTCAAAATGTGACCATCTAGTACCTGTCGTTAACCAGTCCGTTAATAAGCCGTTAAGTAACATTTGAAAAGTCAAAAATACCCTTTGAATGCTATCTAATTCTCTTTATTGACCATCCAAACATTGACAAAAAACTAAACAATTCCAAATCTTAGCCTCTTCTATACAAAAAAGTTGGTGATGTTTAGAAGAATCTAGAATTTGGGACTGTTCATTTTATTGTCAATGTTAGAATGGTTGATAAGGAGAATTAGATGGCATTCTTAGGGCATTTTTGACTTTTTAAATGTTAATTAACGGTTGATTAAAGGACTTGTTAATAGTAGGTACTTGATTGTCACATTTTCAAAGTTCGGGTATTAGATTGTCGCATTTTAAAGTTTGAGGACCAAATTGTCACTCGAGCCAAAGTATAGGGTACTGATAAGTAATTTTCCCATTTTCCAATGAAAATGGCCCCAATCTGTTTAGTCTCAATTAAAATGACAAAATCTTATATGAGGAGCAGCTAAATCCCAACTTTAATGGGATTGTACCATGAAAACTCGATGCCGACTACGGAATTGGAGATCCCTAAACCTCAAAAATTGTATCGGAAAAGAAGGAAAAATCCATTGCTTCCAGAACAAAGATAAATAGATTTGGGAAGAGTAAAGCAGAGCAAAATTCAAATCCTTCTACCTATAGCCTGGGATTCTTCAAGCTTGAGTTTACTCGACCAGATCTGAACTATGGAAATGTGGAACTTCTCCGGATCAGTTACATGCTTGAAGACTTCAGCAAGCAGATCGAAATCCTGGGAGAGAGAGAGAGCATTTATGTATCTATGTCGGTACTAACTGCTAAGATATTAGAATTTTGTCGAAAAAACCTTTGAACTAGGTGTTTGTCATTTGTCCAAAAAAACATAAATAGAGGAATGGAAATGGCATTCCGGGGGAGGGGTCGGGAATGGCCATTCCCCCATATGAGGGTATCACATTCCACTTACTCATTCCCATTTAGTTCGACCAAACATCAAGAAATGGAATGGCCTATTCCGATTCCGATTCTAGGGTCCTATTCCCTCAAACCAAACGGACCCTAAATTCATGAGCCACTGTAAGAGGTGCTGAATACATGTATTTTACTACTAAGGGCGCATTCATTTTTTGTGAAGTTTATGCTATAAGACAGTGTTGTCTATCAACAAGACAATTGAGCTTCCAAGCTCTAGTGGTAGAAAGTGACAACCAGTTTCGTTATCAAAACTTTGGAAGAAAGATATTTTGACATTCATCCTTAGGTGTGGAACTTACTTCATGATATTTATAAACTTTTGCCTAGGGGGTTCACTTTCTCTTTTGTTCACAGGTGATTTAATGGCCCAGCACATGAGCTGGCTGCAAAGGGTGCCGCCTAGTTGGAGGAGAGTTGGTCGATCCCTTTGGATTGGCATTTAATTTTGATCCAGGAAGATCGTTTGCAAAGTTGTGGTAGTTAGTTTAGTTTAGTTTCTTTTAGTTTTTGTTTACCTCTTGTTTCTTTTCTCTTTGTTTGTAATCTTGATTACCAAAGAAAAAAAAAAAACTTTCCCATATTCGGATTTCAAGAACAAGTGAGACTCATAGTAAATTTTATTTTTTCAGGTATCACTTACCTAGATAAGTGATTCCCTCCTCTAGACTTAGGTAAGTTGATTTCCCAAGTAGAAGGTAAATACAATAAAGATGAAAATGTCAAAGATGCCCCCAAAACATAAGGCTTTGCCCATTCGAGAGTTTCTCCACTTCTATTTTTCCATCATCTTCATCTTTCTCGCCGTCGCCGATCCTTTTACTTGTCACTACTACTGCACTAGTCACCGCTGGCTGCTATATATTTTTTTCCTGGTAAGAATCGTTGTTCCTACTCTAATGTTCCTATGTGATGCACAGATGCATCTTTTTTTCTCTTTGTCTTAGATGTTTGCTCTAGTCTCCTGAAATCTCTCACTCACTCATCATAGGAGATTTATTTAAGTAGTTTCTCACATATTTATCTCTTAGATCTTTCCTTATACAGCGGCACTTCCGTAAAATCGGCCGAATTTACATGGCTACGGTACTGGAATTGGTGACTGTTCCTCGTCCTGGATTCCGTATGGCCCTATCGTTATCACCGATGGCTTCTTTGGTTACTACTTCCCTGAACATCGGGAAAGTCTACAGCTTGCCAGAATTTAAGGGTTTAAGGATTCAATCGCATCCTTTGAGGCGCACGTCTGCATTGGTAAGCATGAGGAATACATGGATTTCTCGATGAGGAGAAATGATCGTATGTGAGGCTCAGGATACATCTCTCAATGGTTAGACCTTTAGCTTTTCTTGCCACTTCCCTTGTTCACTTGAACTGATACTATTATTATTTTGTTTTATTTTTTTGGTTATATGTTTGTCTTTTGTGTGATCTAGATTGTTAACTTCAGGGATATAAACAATTTTGTTTGTCTCTGGAAATGATTGTTGAAATCCATTTGCATTATAGAGAAATAATTTCATGCTATTTATTGGGTTTTTCAAATGAAGCTAATGCTCTTTTTCTTTACTTTTTAGGTGTGGTGGGGAGGAATACTAGAGATTTGAACCATTTCTTAATATTCATGAATCCTTGTTTAATAGTTTGTTTGAGTACTTGAAAGCACATGAAGTTGACTCTTTGTTTAGATAGCTCGATTGGGTGGTAAAAGAACTCAAGTAATTTGGCACACCGGAGTTCTAGAAAAGCTATAATACGTAAAAGCACATGACATCAAATAAACATTGAAACAATTAATAGATTACTCGCAACACAAATCAGAATGAAACATTAGCCATTTAACCTTAAACAACACAATGTATTGGTTCAGTTTACCACCCTTCTTTTATAGAGCACAATCTAGAACGAGATTTGACTGTTTAATGCATCACCAAAGTCTTCCATAGAAATGTGTCATTTATTGCAATTTACAATATTTGTCCAGTTCTTGGTTTTGCCATCATGTCTACATTTTCAGGTTTGAAGCATATTTGGTTTCCATGTTTTATTTTTTCTTTGTCTTACTCTGATTTGATTGGTTTGATGAAAAACAACAATAGAGAAGAGGCCACTAAGAAAATATTTATATGACCATCCTAAAAGAGTAGGATTAGCATACTAGTCAGCATGAAGGTGCTGAACATTTTGTTAGGTTATGGCATTGGAAGTTTTTCATCTCTTGTTACTTATAGATAATATAAGTAAACTATATATCACAAGTAGCAAGCTTTGTGGAGTGTATTGAGTAAAGACACCACAAGATATAATGTAGCAATACTAGTGGAATTAAGGGCAAAAAGTTGAGGAACTAGGATTTTCTCATGGTTGATGTGCACACACACCCTGCTTTTTAACTAGATGTGCAATTTCTTTCAAAAAATAGAACATGAGTTTAGGGGAAAAGTAAAAAATTGTGAAGAAACAAATAGGCTTAGATACACAAAGGCATGTCAAGCAAGTAGATAGAGGGAAAATAGATGGAATAGCTAAAAGGAAAACATATGGATATTCATGAGATGATGAGGAAGAGCTTAAGTAAGATAAGTAGCAGCAACCCTTGAGGTTTCCTATGAATATTGGATGCCAAACTACTACACTTGTTCCCTCTTCTTTGCAGTTCCATGCTAATGTATCTCTATTCTCTGCAGCAATGAAAGGAGATGGATAGAGCTTAATAGGAGGTTTTTCAACACACAATGGATCTCTTCATAAAGACAATTGGAGACATCCCCCACTTTATATATAAGCCCCGTTATGAAAGAGGTATGGGATTTATCAATCCTATCCTTTACCATGAACCCACTCCCACCCAAAATTTCTTGTTATGTACTTACTACAATGGTTGATCTCCATAGTATGTTGCTTCATTAAACCTCCATCAATTTCTGGGTGTTTTTTTTTTTTTTTTTTTTTTTTTGGGGGGGGGGGGGGGGCATGGGAGCTAATATTATTATTCTAGTCCATTAGATTGTATTTTAACTCAGACTTTCACCTTCTCCATGAGAATACCTCTTTATGTTTGCTAGAGGGTTAAAAGCAGAGGGACCATAAATTCTCATAGTTTAACAGTTGCTAAGGTTGTAAGCTACATAAAATAAAGGGGAAAGAAATCATTGTTAGTCAATCCTAAAATTTCCCCTCAATATTAGTTTTCATCCATTTATTTTGGAATTTAAAAAAGTTGTTGACAAAATAGGTATTATCCAGTTTTAGAAAATTAGTTAATAAATGTTTGTAGGGTCAATTTTGGGTTCTAGGGAGGTGAAGATGAACTTGAGATAGATAGGTTTAAATAAAATTTCTCAAGAGAGGAAAATAAAGAAAAATAAAATAACATAAAGATTTAACATTTTGTAAAATTGTCTAGGTAGATGACATGCAGGGGGCGACTAAGTTTGATAGTATTTTCTCATTAGGAAAAAACACTTTGTTAACAATAAACAGGAGATGAGGAATGAAAGGTCATTACCCAATGTTGGTGCCAGATTACTTTTGGCATTACTTTTATTTATTTGTTTATTGCATGATGTGACTGCTTAGACTCAAAGCTGCATTTTCATGGTTGTCAGCCTGAGATTTTACTTCTAAACCAAGCAATGGCCCCCTAGAAGAGATTAGAAATAAAAAGATAAAGAAATAGAACCTAACAAAGAGAAAAAAAGAAGCTAATGACAACATGAACAAATTATCCCATTACATTATCATAATGTCATAATGCTTGCTTATGTTTTCCATTTGCCCATGCTAGACATGTTTGATTTCCATGAGTGTTCCATCCATATGCAAATGTATGCTTTAGATTATGATATTTCATTTGATTCTTGTTTTATTTGCTCCAGATGTGCATAGGATAGGAGAGATGTATAGTGATCATATCCAACAACAATTTTGGAGTAGAGTTGCAGAACTGTTGTATAGGAGAGATGATGTGCAGTAACCATATCCAACCAGAGCCTATTGTTCAGTTAGATTCTGATTGTTGAATGCAGAGGTTGTTTTAACGTTTGTGAAGATGATGTGAATGCCATTAGCCCAAACTTGAAAGATGTTATTCAATTAGATTTTGACCAACAATTTCAACTATAGTTAGCAAGCAGCAAGATAATGGTGAAAATTTGCAAAAAAAAAGATCTTTATCCAAATGTGTCATACCCGGACATAAAAAATTTTGAGTGGTTCTCATCTCAAAAAATTTGAGTGATTCACATATACCAGAAAATGTTCTTTCCCTTCTAAAAAAGCTAAAACTGAAAGGGTAAAATTGGCAAAGAGGTGAAAAATATAACAACTTACCCATGAAAGTGGGTGTTGCAAAAAAAAAACAAGAGTTAGTAAATGTTACCTGAATAAATTAAACAAAAAAAAAAGAAAAATATAGATAAATACGCTTATTGGGGTAAGTATTACCTGGGAAACATTTACCCGTGTAATTGCATTTACCCACATAAATGTTTTTTTTTTTCCGAAAAAAAATATGGCATGAGTTGAAAAATTATCATCCGCAGCCTGCTGAACAGCCATCAGGCCCATCACATATTCACGTTATCGCGTTCAGCTAATACTTCCTAAAGAAAAGGAGTTACCGCGTTCAGCCAATCCTTCGGCTTCCTCCAAAAATTAAGGCATGGAATCAAACACGTATAAGCCGCAGGCTCTCCTTGGCGCGGAAATGGAGTTCCGTCATCTCATTTTATTTTTTAGTGTTAATCCTGAAGAAGAAAAATCAGATTCAGAGTGTTGATAATGAATATGGGTAATTGTTTCGCACAGGATATGATTTATCTAGCAGGACAGGACAGGAAAACTGGAAAAGCTGCTAAAAATGATAAACAAAATAATCGGCAACTTCCAATCACTACGAAATCATCACACCCTTCTCATTAATTAGATAT
The DNA here is from genome assembly GCF_000365185.1 of Nelumbo nucifera. Next base: position 6,248,589 of record NW_010729092.1, on the reverse strand, counting down.
ATGCTGTAAGCCCCAACAGGCAAACTGCAAACACAGGTCATTTTTAAATTTTAACATAACATCTAACCAGATCTGCAAATTTTAATTATTCACATTTGTGGAGAATGGAGGTTACATGCAACAAACACCCAGAAAATATCAAACTTAGAAGCATCTGGTTCACGATCTTTGAGGCAACAATTCGCAACTTAGACCTGGTTTTCTTTCTATCTCCTCCACCTCCTCTTTCTTTTTCTGCCCTATTCTTCATTTTGAAGTGCTTCCCTCTATAAAGTAGACTAAGAGATTTGATATTGCAAACTCACATCAGAGAGATAGCAGCATTATCTTTGTTTTCTGAACATCCATCCATCATTAAGGATCATGACCTCCCTTATATCTTCTCAATCTTCTCAGCCTTCACAACAGGATTTGCCTTGGCTATGGCATCCCGACCAGCACTACGGTAATCGTAAGAGCAGCCATGCTTCTCGGAGTACCGATGAACACCACAGAATATCCCCCCACACCTGCACTTGAACCCAGTCAATCCAACTCGTTTTTGGCAGGCCAGGCAACGGTTTGGAGGCTGTTTGTTAGTCTCATATGTTGAGGAACCCTCTTGCAAAGTAAGTTTTTCCTCTATATTGTTATTGTTCACCCTTCCAACAACGGGCTCAAGTTGTACCAATGTGGATGTGGCTTGCACCTTTTCAGCAACTGGAGTGACCGTAGATGCCTTGAATTGTTGCTGCTGCTTCATGAACATATCCCTGTAGCACTTAGAACATAGGTTATTAGTTGCAGCACTTCCAAAGAAGCCACAATTGTTTGCACACAAGATGGGGCCTTCTGGTGTCTGGCATTCAGTCTCGTCAGTTTCCTTCTTCCAGCTTTCTTGAGCCATTCTCACAAAGTTGAGAAGCAAATTCCAACAGATAGAACAATGGCACAACACAAAATTCAGAACCTGGAAGCTGACCAAAACAAAAGCCCCGAAGCTTCACCAATTCTGTTTTCGAAAAAAAAAGAAAAAACTTTCCCAGCTTTGTGGCAGTAACACTGAGGTTTCTAAGCCTCTCAGTCTTTTCCTCTTCTGTCCAGCACAATGGAAGCCAATCTTGGAAATTATAAACACCTGATAAGTTCAATCTTCTACGTTATTCTTCAGAAATCACATTTAGTGGCCTGCTGAAGGACTCGGCACGAGAGTTAAGAGTAACAATTCAGCTGTTTCATCCCAATCTCATTTTCCTCATTGTCAGGACAGGGAACCTGAATTCAAAACCAAACACCCAGAAATTAAAAAAAAAAAGAAGCTAACAGCACTGCTTATAAAACATTACCCAACTGCAACCAGATAATGGAGACTGCGATTGAAAATGCGATCCTCAACATACAAGGAAAAGGAGTCAATTCTCACTCATTTTTTATGAGTTTCAACAGTATTAGACATTTCTAGCAAAATATATATATATATATATATATAGACACTCAACAATATGAAAATGATCAGAGCACAGAATGCGAAATCAGAGTTTCCAATTACAGTATAAAAATTCCAGCCAAAATGTGACATCCATGAGACGTATATCTAAAATAACAATACAGACTCCAAAGCTCCAAACATTTAATCGAGGCCTAAATTTACAAACGCTGCTCCCCTCCCTCCCTCCCTCCCTCCCTCCNTCCCTCCCTCCCCAATTAATAAAAGCAGGGATAGACAGGAATTCCCCAATGGTCTCTCCCACCATTAAATTCCCAGAACGATAATCAAGATTGCAGATCCTTAAAAAGGATTAGACATGGATTTCTAATTACCCAACAATCCATTAGAACTTGAGAAAGCCAATCAATAAAAGAGATCAGAATCGGCTTTAATGTAACAGTACCCAAGATTTTCCTTTTTCTTCGAATACACAGAATCCAAATTGATCCGATCTTTCGAGAAAAAATCCTAAGAATCATAATTCCTAATTACCATGTAATTTCTTAAAAAGAGAAGATTAACAATCAAGCATACAACAAAATCAACGTAATTAAAGCGATAATTTTATCCCTCAGCCGCAACAGATTTACAGGAAAAAATATATAAAAAGGTAAAAACCCAACAACTCCATAGCCAATAAAAGGCGAAAAAACCAGATTAAGAAACGAAACAAAGAACCTAAATCCAGAGATACAGAGCAATAAAGAGCTGACCTAGTTTTGGAAATTGCTTATTGTTTGATAGATTTCAACAGAGAGAGAGAGGAAAAGAGAAGGGGGAAGTCTTCTCTGGTTTTGGGCAAGGATTAGGGTTTTAAGGATGTGTTTGTGCAAACCACCACCATCTCTGGTCGAATCAGAAGGTTCGCATCTGCCCGTTGCCCGTATCGTCTGCCCGCAAACCTCTGATTATTGGCGGAGGAAATGCACTTGTGTTCTTTGAATTTTGTAAAAAGTAAGACGGAGCATAAAAATCAGGAATATTTTTTATTTTATATATAGAAGGAGAAAAGAAAAGGACAAAAGAGGTCAATAAATAATTAAAGGGATTGCGTCCAAATTACTTTTTTGCCACTAGTTGTTCGGGCACAGCGGCGTAAAACGGTCATGCATCTAACGGTTGATTTAGAGGAATTTGATAGATCAAACGTTTAAAATCCATCTACGTTGGTCAAACTAATTCGATGATCCGACTTCTGAAAGCCTCCCACGTGTATGGTACAGACAGACGGAAAAGCTTCAGGTTAGTTAGGTTAATGAGGTAATTTCATTGTCTACTTAAGGTAGAAATAGAATGAATCTAGAAGATTGCTGATTGTATAAAAGGGAAATTTGTGAAACCGGGAATATCCGGTTAGGTTTTTGGGTTACCGGACGAAGATTGCCCTAACCGGTAAGAGGCTATATATACCAGGGGGAGGATAGAAAAGGCATCGGTTCTCGTCCGCCCACCCCTGCTTTTTCTATCGTCCTTCCTCCCTACTCTCTTACATCGCTTCCAAACCAACCAAACCCTAAAAATCTCCATCGGGCTCCAGATTCTCTCTTCTAAAACCTATAAAAGACACCTATTTTCAAAATTTTGCCGCTCTCATCCATTTTCTCATTCGATTTCAACCGAAATTTCATAGATATCTGGTTCGGATTCTTCTCAAATCCCTAGATTTTGAAGAGAAACATTTGATTTCGCACTTCAGAGAAAGGAGAATCGCCTGATCCTCTTTCACGGTCGGCTTTCTCTTCGTTTCTGACAAAAATTTATGAGATTCTTAGTTCAGATCACTTGAAAAATCAAGATTCCAAGCAATCTAGTCTGATTTTTTTTTTCTTCTATAAATCAGTTATTCGTTTCGCTTGGATATCGTAGTTTCGAATAATCCTCGCCTATAAAACTCTAACACTGACGGAATAAGCTAATCTAAACGGGTGGGAGAAGAGAACGATAATAGATAATCCTCGATATCTGTCTTCTTCGGTTTCTCAGTTTTGGATAAAACCGGAACATTATTATCTGGGCGTAGGGTCGAAATCCTATAAGCGGGAGAAATCGGTAGGCGAATTATTTTCTCGTGTTCTCACCGGGGTTTGATTAAGGGCAGGAGGTATCTGAATTAGAAGGTATCATGGCTGATCAAGTCTTGGAAGGGAGCCAACCGGTGGATCTTTCCAAGCATCCCTCTGGCATTGTTCCTACGCTGCAGTAAGTTCTTTCTTCCTTCTGTCTTATCTCAGAAGGTTAGACTGATATATGATTGTTAAGTAAGATTTACCGGTGAATGTAACGCCATTAATTGATATGATGACGGTGGTTGTTCTGTAATATGGAGCTATATGCCCAAGAAATTGGCACTGTTATCTCTTTTCCTGTACGGAAGAGAAAATAGAGAGAAAATGTTGTAAACCTAGGTTCTTTATTTTTTTTTCATTTTTTATTTTTTTATGACATCGATATATCTTCGAATGAAGCACAACCTTGATCCTTTATCTAATTTTGTCAAATGCTGAAGTATTACTGTGGGGTTTCCTGCAACTCCAACTGGCCGTAAAAGAAGTCATGCCTTAGCTGAATGTCGCAGATGATGGAAGAAGTGCCATTTGTTGCAGTATACTATAAGATGGGATTTTCTTGGTAGTAGTTTCTTGCCGCATTTGTATATCTTATTATCAAAACTGGAGCTTTTAATGCAATCAATTCGGTGGGAACAGCTAGTTTTCTTCCTATTGAGCCTTAATCTTCTTGTTGCACACGTTCACTTACATATTTATTCGACTCTTTGGTTCCCATTGTAGGTTTTGTTAGTGAACTCGATATCTACTTCATCCAGTTCCCCAAACAACATAACATGTGAAGTTCAGGGTTTCTATCGACTGTAGGATGGAATTTGGACAATTAAACTTGAATGAACTATTCTTTTGTACTGAGCTGTTAAGGAAAGATTTTTAACTGTCTTTCATGGTCACTTCAAGTGGGTTGTATGCCTACGTTGGAAACTTGAAAATGTCTATGATGCATTTTCACCCCTCGCCATGTTTCTGAAATTGAATGCTTTAGAGTTTAGAATAATCTTGCATGTAGAAGTTTGTAAAATGCAACATGCAAATGGATCATGGGAGTATGTACATGGCCTCTTTTCTCAATGTTGTTGGAAATATCTCATTTGTTTTCTTTGCACATTTAGGAACATTGTGTCAACTGTCAACTTGGATTGCAAGCTGGATCTTAAGGCCATTGCACTTCAAGCTCGAAATGCAGAGTATAATCCAAAGGTACATCACAAAATGAAAGTCAATTCAATAAATTTTCGTCCATATTGCTTTGGTAGGAATTACAGATTGGGTATAATCTTGAGCTCGATCAATTACATGGGTTTAAATATTCTTGGGATTGTCTCGCTTTTAGTCTTGTGCCAGATCTAGTAGAGGATGGGGGGGATCCATTACAGTGCCAAAAACAAGACAAGAGATATGAAAAAGTTGAGAAAATTTTGGGAAAGGGGAGACAAAAATGAGATGGGATTTTCTGAAAGCAAAAAGTGTGTGAGCATGGCGTCCAGCCCCACATCGCGGACATCTTCCCATGAATTTAACATGCAAGTATGGGGGATATTCCCGATGTGTACCTGGATGTTGTATTATCAGCATGTTTGCACACTTTTTGCTTTTAGGAGATCTAAGCTCGAGAGAATTTTGTAGAATTATAGTAGCTTATTAATGCTTCATTTTTTCTGGTATCAATATTTAACTCTTTTTTTTTTTTTTGAGAAAAGGAAACTTTCATTAAAGAAGGGAAAGATATACAAGATGTATATGAGGAAGATCAAAACAAAAAGCAACAAAAAGCCTTCCCTAAACATTAAACAGGAAGTTCTATATTGCTGTACAACAAATCCCTGCCCACCCCAGATTTCGCAAGAGCATCTGCTACTGAATTCAAGATTCCTAGGAATCCACCTGAAGACACAATGAATCTGAGATTGAATAGTCCTGATCTCATTTATCATATGAGAAAATCTCCAAGGGCCCTCCTGTTGATTTATCATCCAGCTAATGACCACCTTTGAATCACCTTCTACCACAACTAAAGGGATGTTCAAAGACTTTATCAGCTTGATAAATGTTGCATTAATTCTTCTATTTATCTTCCCCGATTTGAAGAAGTCCTCAAAAACCTCTAACAAGTCAGATTTCAAAGTTTCCCAACACTCATGATAGATGCTCAATGAAAACCATCAGGCCCTGGGGCTTTATCTTCACTCGAGGAGAAAACTACATCTTTAATTTCTTCCTCTTTGAATCTCCTTTCCAACCAAGGCTAAGGGATGAGGTGGCTGGACCAAACACTTAGGGAAGGTGTCCAAATTCTTTCAGAGGAATAGAGAGTTTCAAAAAAAAACCTATTATCTCCTCCCTAATTTGTAAAGGATCTTCAGTCTCTCTACCATTTATCAGCAACTTGGAATTGGAGTTAACTCTTCTCCTATTGTTTGCAATCTTATGAAAGAAACTTGTATTGTTGCCCCCCTCCTTTAGCCACTGAACCCTAGATCTTTGTCTCCAGAAAATTTCCTCATGTCGAACTAATAGTTCCCAATCAGCCCTTAACTTCTTCCTCTCCTCCAAATCATCTATACTCAAACTTCCTGGTGCTTCTATAGAATCCAGCCTTGATAAGCCGCCCAATATATTGTTTTTTTCTTCCACGAAAGACTTAAAATTTCTTTTGCTCCATTGCTTTAACTTCCCTTTTATGTATTGAAGTTTCAAAGAGAATTTAAAGCCAGCCCAGCCCTCCACCGAGCAATCCGCCCACCAAGCTGCAATCTCTTTCCTGAAATCCGGTGAAGAATCCATTGTTTTTCAAATCTGAAAGGGGCTTTAGCTCTATGTACTCTTTCTGTATCTGGTACTAGAGGCCAATGGTCTGAAGTGCATCAGGGAGCAGTTTCTTGAGAGACTTGAGGGAAATGATCCTCCCAATCACGGGAGATTAAGAATCTATCCAATCTGCTACAGATCACTTGCGCTTGCAAGTTTGATCAGGTGTAGTGTGCATTTTGGAGGGGGAGATCAACAAGTGAGTGGTCTTGGATAAAATTTGAAAACTTTCTCATGCTACAAGTGATTCTACTCCCATTGGACTTCTCATTAGGGAACCTGGTTACATTAAAATCTCCACCAACACACCACTGGAATATCCCATTTGATCCTACTGCCTCTAATTCCTCCCAAAATCTTTCTCTTAATCTAGGATTATTTGGACCATACACACCTATAAAAATTCAGGTAAAACCATCTTCTCTATTAGAGAAAAGAATTGAAAGAGAGTACTGACCTCTATCAATTTCCAACCTAGATAGGAGGCTTTCACCCCAAATAATCAAAAGACCACCAAATGCTCCAATAGAAGGAACATATGCCCAATTTTTGTTTCTAATGCCCTAAATCGCTCCAACAAATTTCCTATTTATTATCTCCTTTTTGGTTTCCTGAATGACCACAATGTTTGGATTTGGTCTTCTTAGAGTCTCCTTCACCAAGACCCTTTTGTTCACAACACCAAGCCCTCTCACATTCCAAGAAATAATCTTCATCGAAAATCGCTTGACGGCTTGAGACCCTTCCCTGAATTCTTTTCTTGCTTCCATCCTCTACCGATTTGGCACCCCAATGTAGATCACAATGAAGCTTTTTTTAACTCCCTAATGGATTTAGGATTAAGAATTTCCCCTTCCTCGGAAAGAAATTGTCCTATTTTCTATTGCTTCCCTTTCTTGTCCGTCTTTGAAATCCCCAATATCTCTGCCAACTCATCTGTGCCCTCGCCAGAATCGTTTTCAATTGATTAATCTACTTTCAATCTCTTTGGTTTTGAAATTAACCCCTTCTTAGCAAGAGCATAAGGAGACGAATGGTGGGGGGACCAACCTGTCTCTGAAATGGAAGAAGATGCAAATGCACAAGGAACAGTACTGGTTGAAGATGGAAACTGAACATGAGGGTTCAAAACAGAAGAATGGTGGTTAATCCCTTCTTTGAAATCCCCAATATCTCTGCCAACTCATCCGTGCCCTCGCTAGAATCGTTTTCAATTGAGCAATCTACTTTCAATCTCTTTGGTTTTGAATTAACCCCTTCTTAGCAAGAGCAGAAGGAGAGGAATGGTGGGGGGACCGACCTGTCTCTGAAATGGAAGAAGATGCAAATGCACAAGGAACAGTACTGGTTGAAGATGGAAACTGAGCATGAGGGTTCAAAACGGAAGAATGGTGGTTACCTCGACTATGAGATTGAAGACCTCAAGGAGATTTGGGGGGATTAGCTGAAGCTGAATTTGTGTCAACTGCTTGATTTGGCTCTATTGTCTTCATCCCTCCACTTCTTCCTAAGGAAGCCTCATCTATGAACAAATCCGCTACATTTTGTAACCTTGTTTCTAAATCATCTAAGCTTGGCTCTAGATGGTAGGAGTTTGAGACGTCTTCCTCTGAACCTTCACTATCAACTAAAGAGGTTGTCGATGAAGAAGGGGGGACAGTGGATCCTTGCCTTCCCATCTGACTAGATTGATGGGGTTTGTTGCTGAGACTCCTAGAGGATAGAGGGGAGTGACTTGAGAGTCGTCTTCCTCCTGATACTAGTCCTCGATTTGTTGCAAGCTTTTTCTTTTTTTTTTGATCAATAACACTTTCATTAACTCATCAATAGAATATTTACAATAGGAAGACAAACACACTTATCTTCCAAGAGCAACAAAGAACCTCAAGAAAAGGAAAAAAAGAAAGAAAGAAAACACACTATAGTTACAGCTTAGCCCAAAACAGTGAGTCCCCTCCGCCCCTTGTTTAGCTAAACCGTCAGCTAGGGGATTTGTTGCAAGCTAACGAACTTATTCCTAAGAAGAACTTGGTGTTGAGAAGAGGAGGCCCAGGGAAAAGGTTTGGAGGAGGCTGGCCCACCCTTTAGGGTTGAGTGAGATGGGTGAGGTAGGCCGGCTTTACCCCTTGTGCCACTTGATTGGGCCGACCGCACCAAGCCCACTTCATTCAAATTTGAAACCCTTTCATTTAGTGTGGGAGAGAAGCCCAAAAGGGGTTTAGATCAGCTGAAAAATTTGTCCTGTTTATCTCTATTCTGATTCTTTTGACCTCCCACGTGTGACTTCAAGGGTGGGGGAATCAAGGCAATCCCGAGTCACCGAGTTTGACTTAGTCTTCTTCTTCGGCGAAACCACGATATTGAACCACTCATTCTGCTCCAGCACTGGAATAGAACGAGGGATCGCACAAAGACTTCTACTCCTAACTCTAATTTTGGCACGAGACAGATATTTGAGAAGCATTGTGTCCTCCACACAGACTTCCTACCAGTTCAAAAGTTGTCCTGGACCACAAATGAAAAGGACCTCTGATTTCAATCCAACCATCAAAAACTAAGGAGCTCTCTGCCGAGTTGAATAAGGGCCACCATCTCTTGATTAGAATCCTTTCCTCATACAACAAAAGCGAACCCTGTTGAACCCACCGATTGATTTGATCTTCAGATTCGGCAAAACCAATTGCCAGTTTCTCCCCTAAGGGTTTCAACGTGACCAGGGTTGAGGAATGGAAGTTAGTAGAAAGATCTCTCTCCACATCATACTAGTCCGAATCTCCAAGCTGTTCGCACACAAAGGCTGGCTTCCATATTCCGAAAGGATTCGAAGGATGACAAATGTTGATGAAATTTCTGCCACCCACACGAACAACGTGGCTAATCATTTTTGGAGGGGGAGTGGAGCTCAAAGAGTCTAGTTTGGTAATCGAATGCGACCGAGATCGAGGGATGGAGGGTTTTAGAGAATTTGAAAAGGCAGCCCAACCACCTCCAAACAAACCTCTTGGGGTGCAAATACCCCTTGTTCTCTCCTCGCCCACCCAAGAAGCTAGGAAGACAAAATGACCACGAACATTTGATCTTAGTTGAATGGTTGTCATCATTTAGAAGGAAGTGAAGTTTTTTTCTCAAAGATTGCCGAGTCGGTGACGATTTAGTGTTGCTAGCTTGCCGCTGCTGCTACCGCTGGTTTAGTGTCACCCGATCATTGTCACCATTCACCTTGTTTTCCTGTTGTTCTGTCAATGAAAGGGGGTTCATCTTCCTTAAAAGACTTCCTTTGAAACTGATTCATATGAATACTATACTATGGTTAAAAATTAAAATGTCAGTTTTGAGTAAGGTTGGATCCTTGTTCCAAGCCAGAATTTTTAGGCCTTGTCCAGGCCAACCACCATGTCAGTAGTACTGTTTTGTTAACAACATAAAATATTTTAAGCCAACAATATGAGTTTAGCCCAGAAACATATAAAAATGGTCAATGCTTAAAATTATGTGAAACTTGGTTGCTTTGTATGTTGCTTACATTGCCAATCATATTCATACCACTAGATATAATGTTGACTTGTGGGGTTCATGCACTCTCGTGCTAACTGTGCATCATGTTTTTTTCTTCTTTGTTGGGATCTTACAACTTACAGTAACTAACATCTCATATGTTTTGTTTTGTAACAGCGTTTTGCTGCTGTTATAATGAGAATCAGAGAACCTAAGACTACAGCATTGATCTTTGCATCTGGAAAGATGGTGAGTTGATTCTCTCTTTACTTGACCATGTCAGGTTCTGTTAATTTTTTTAGATATTTGCTTGTTAAATTTTTCCTGCTAATCCAGTTAAGTCAGAAAATTCTCTTGCACCTTGGAGGACTTCTTAGTTCTTTAATATGACCATCTTTTGGGGAGCTAGGGAAAACTCTATCTTTGTTGAATAGGTTGAATATGTTGGATATTGGTAGCAAGGTTCAAAAAATCGTTACGTATCGGCCGATATGGGCCGATACGTATTGTATCGGGCCCTTCCCGATACACCTCTACAGGGGTTGTATTGGGTCAGCCGGGACTTAAACCAGCCCCTCTGAACCAAAATCGGAAAAAAAAGAGTAAAAGTAAAAAAAGGACCAATACAGGATCGATACTTTGAACAGTAAAAGTAAAAAAAGAAGGACCAATACTGGATCGATACATTGAACCTTGATTGGTAGTGATCTTGATCAGTTTGGGACCACATCCACCTATGGTCACTTGAACTTGGTTCTAAAATTCCCAATGGAGGAAGATGTAAATGGCCTGCTTAAATTCTGAAGTGACAATGGTGTTGTTTCTCCTCTTTCAGTGCAGTCAAAAGCCTTGATGTTTTGCTGTGGCCCCACCATGAATTAAATGAAGTGACTCGGTGGTGGGGCCACAGTAATACATGGAAGGCCATGATTCTCTGTTTTAGCCCTGCGTTACAACATTACTGTAGTTAGAAATTAAGCAAAACTTGTTATTGGTGGGTGGCGATTGAGTTGGTTGACTGTTATTATGATGTCTTGTTTTTTACTGCTTCATAGGATTGGTCAATTAATACAATGAATAATCTAAACCTTGCCTCGTATTTTAATGTACCAAACTACCAATGTAAAAGTGTTGAAGCAATCAAGAAGGAAACATGATGTATACACTAAATAGCCACAATCGGTCTTCTAAACAAAATCCATTTGCCCATATATAAAAGACTCGGTTAAAAAATGAGGTGACATTTTTGCTGTCTCCTTTTGGGTGCTTGTATATTTTCCTTCCCTTCATGGCTTCATGCTTATGTGCATTGCGATTGGTAATCAGCCATTTGTTGTCCACCTATGCAGAATTTTATCTTGAAGAAATTAAGATCATGTTAATGGGCATTTTAGCATGTTTGTTGTATCCTGAGTTGTGAACCTTGCTGTTTAGGTTTGTACTGGAGCCAAGAGTGAACAACAGTCAAAACTGGCTGCAAGGAAGGTAAGATGATATATCAACTGTATCTGAGATAAACATCTACTAGGAATTATGGTTAATTAGAAAAGATAGTGTGTTTGAACAGGGCCTTATTGTTTTTTTGATCAGTTACAGGGCCTTATTGTTTCACCAAATATCACATGGTCTTTTTTTCACTTAAAAAAATCTTAGTTCTGACATGGTAGTTTTCTGTTCTCAGTATGCTCGAATTATTCAGAAGCTTGGTTTTCCTGCTAAGTTTAAGGTGCTCTTTCTCTCTCCACACACACACACATGCGTGCACACCCACTGGTTACACCCTATCACATCATCTTTTTTTTTTTATTTGCAGGACTTCAAGATTCAGAACATAGTTGGTTCTTGTGATGTGAAATTTCCTATCAGGCTTGAAGGTCTTGCATATTCCCACGGTGCCTTTTCAAGTGTAAGTGGTTGTTTTCTGTCCTTCAAGTTTTCAGTTTGATTGTTTTGCAAGGAATATTCTAGTACAAGTTATATCACCATCAGATCCGTCATTGATGCACAATATTTTTATTTTACTGCTTTTTTCTTGTTATGTATGTCCATGCACATACTTAGATTTCTTTAATTGTAGTGTTGAAGCTATAATATATAATGAGCAACCCCAGTGCAAACAAGAAATTTGTAGGGCATGCACCATAATGCCCTTAATAGATTTTTATGGTATTCAGGTAATGAAGTCTTGCACAATTTTCATTTTTGTGCAAGACTGAAAATGCTTACCATAGTAGTGAAAATGGTTATCATGTATTTTCTGGGCTTTCCGAGTGGGCTTTCTTATTTTGAACGCAGCTGCATCATGTTGGTACAGTATGAACCAGAATTATTCCCAGGTCTGATCTATCGGATGAAGCAACCAAAGATTGTCCTCCTCATCTTTGTGTCTGGGAAAATTGTTTTGACGGGAGCTAAGGTGATTACATACGACTGCAATAATTTTTCCTTCCAACTTTTTGTGCTTCTATCATGTAATCTATTATTATATGATGTTTTTGATGGCCATTCTAACCCGCAATCTTGTGTGTGCTGAAAATTTTTAGGTGAGGGATGAAACGTACACAGCTTTTGAGAACATTTACCCAGTCCTTACAGAGTTCAGGAAAAGCCAGCAATAGTATGTATGTAGTATGTGTATATATTTGACTGACGTTTATGCTGCTTTGGTTGCAAAGAAAATGAAAAATATAAAAGAAATGTTTTCTTTTTGTGAGAAAGGGTTTGCCTCATCTCACTTTCACCCCCTCCCCCCCTGCGTGAATTTTGATAAACACCGACTTTTTGGTTACCACTTTTATGATACTGTCCATATAAGCTTTTCATATCCAGTGTCAGCCAGATCTTTTATCATAATTTTCTTCTCGCTTCCGGTTTCCTTCTGGCCAAATGAAGCCACTTTCAATTGAACTCTTATATTCCATTTTCGCACGTCTTTGGTAAGGTTAAGTCCATGGTTTCACTGTTGACGACTATCATATTATATTTGAAATTTTTCTGCTAGTATTTGAATTTAGTTTTCTATTTTAGAAATTACACAGTTTGTCCAACGTCCAAATTCAGCAAGTTGTAAATATTATATTGGATATTGGGTCTTCATGATAACATACAGAGAAAATACCAAGGAAAAAAAATAAATGGGATGGATCTACCATTTTAGCTAGTTCAGTAGATTGGTTCAATTGTACTTCTGACTATTCCCAGATATACCATTATTTTCTTTATAGCAACAATTGTTGTGATTATGATTGTAACCTTAGTAAACTCATATTTTTGTTTCGGTGTGCAGATGTTCTCTGGGAAGAACATGTTGGTCTCATGGTCTGTGTTTGAGACGGCGCATTCAATTGTAAATAATAGGGTGACAAGCGACTAGGGCAGCGGCTTTGGATGGTCTCATAAATTCATAATTTAAAGAGTCTTGGAGGGTTTTCCTTGTTTCATGTCTTCTATCCTTATCCCACCTCTCGAGCTTGGGTTCACTTGCGAAACCTATTGGCTGTCGTTGGGAGACCCAAATCAAATGTATGCATTCACGTCTTTGCTTTTTCTTTGTGGGTGAAAGAGAAGCACATGCTCGGAGACAGGAAAACAGAGTTTTGTTCTTAAATGTAAACTCAAATCGTTTAATAAGAAATTAGTTGCTGTACTTCGACATGCCTCCCATTGCCTAAATTTTGGGCGCTGTGTAATAGAATCAATTTCACTCCTAAATTTCTAATTCCCTTGTATGCTGTGTTGATCATGTTTGTGTGCTGATTTGATCATTTGATAAGGTTTGTCTATTTTTTTCCGATCTCAAGGGTACTTTACAGTGGATTCTTGAAATTTAGCAATCTGGGCCTTTATATTTTCCCTACGCGGGTAAAAAACATGTTTTTAGTTTTCCCTTCACGAAAACTCCCTGATACTTGGATTCTTCAGGTAGGTGGTGCAAAAGCTTTTCTTGATGGCTTAATCCTTGCGACAAGGATGGATTGCACGGCTAGCACGGGTTTACTTGTTTACTCCTATTCCCAGTGTTTAGTTGACTGCATTAATGGGGTTGTTTTTCCTCCTTGGTCGACCTGGTATGTTCTGATGGCAGTGAGAGCTATTATTCCTATCCACTTTTCTATTCGCCGTATTTACAGAGAAAGGAATAGAGTTGCGGACTCCTTGGCGAATTTTGCCTGCGATCTTCACGGTTCCACATTTTCATCCATCTTCGACTGTCCTGCAAATATCCAATCGTTGATTAAGGAAAATTTTTCTTGTCTCCCCCGTTCTTACACATCCGTTGAGATTTTTGTTTCTTTTTTGGTTTCGATTTGGTTCCCTGGCTTTCGGATCCCTTGTGTTTAATTATGAGTTAGCCAATTTGTATAGATTTTCTCGAGGGTAAGGTTTTTATGTCCCCCTCTTAGGTTTATTTCTTTAGAATTAATAAATTTGTGATGGCCCTCCACCGGGAGTAAATTTTAGGGGTTTGTTTTTTATTTACAAAAAAATTAATAAAATTATTATGAATTTACAAATTCTGATACGTTTTGAAATATATTATGAAAACGGTAAGTTGGGTTTTTTTGACCAAATTGTCCCTTTTAATTGAATTGAGAAGGGATGCAGAGCTTGCTATTCATTTTCTTTCTCCTCCAGAACACTGATTTCTGGTTTGTTTTGACTTTTAACTCAGAGACAAATATGTAACTCTAGTCTGTTTGGGTTCCATCTAAGATATAAATCTATCCGTTGTTCACTCCTCTCTGCTAACTGCCTAACCCAAGAGACAAATATGCAACTCCACCCCTACCCCATTTATTTCACTCCAGTCCGGCAACTACAGTAATGAAGGACGACGAACGATGGCTACAGCCGCTCTTCACTTTGGTTTGTTTTGACTTTTAACCCCAAGACAAATATGCAACTCTAGTCTTTTTGGGTTCCATCTAAGAGACAAATATGCAACTTCACTTCTTTCTGCTAACCACCTAACTCGAGAGACAAATATGCAACTTCACACCTATCTCATTCACTTCACTCCAGTCCCACAACCACAGTATGACAGTAATGAGGAACGACGGACGATGGCTACAGCCACTCTTCACTCCAGTCCACGGAGAGAAGATCCTCCAGGCTCCAAATTTAAAACCCCCTTTTCTACGGCTCTGGAATCGAATTCTGAACGTCTTGATTCAATTCCAAATTAAGACCCTGCAACTTCGAGAAAATGTACAAGGTTTCAAAGAAACATAATAAGGACTCCCCTTAACATATAGTTAAAAAAAAAGAGCTTTTTCTTTTCTTTTGATAAATTGGGATTTTCATTTCTCAATACTAATCAAGCGCTAAAGGCAAGCTGTAATTTTGAGATCATAACGTAATCTTATTTGCTCTAACAGCACATCCTTAAAAGGTGTTTTATTTCTGTTAGTGTAAATGCATGTTTACAACTTGCAAAATCTTAAACTCTACATTTCTGTGAAAATGGAATTGAGAAAGTGTACATGGAGATTATATTGATTAATCTCCAATTTTCAACAGAGATCTAGTGAAATAGGCCTGTTTGTGGTAATTGGCAATCAAGGCTTCGGTGCTAATGATCATTTCAGTAACTCAAATGAATCCAATCTAAATGAAATTAATTTTTTTTATTTACGTCCGAACCATTAACGTTGAGATTAACCATGAAATTGGGGTTAACTGCTAAAAGCCTAAGATTCTGGCTCGATAGGGGAAATTGAGGGACAATGAGAGGAGGAATAATATGAAAGAATATAGGTCTGCGGGCTAATAATTTAGTTGGGGGTATTTTAGTTCAGAAAAAAGCAAAACATCTCCCGCTCGTTGTTTTGACTGTTTTTTTTAACCCTTTTTTAAATGTATCTGATTTTGTTAAATGACCAAACTTCATTTTTTATGTAAAAAACCCTATAACCAATATAAATTTCGACCTTGCGGTTCAGATTGGTTTGCACCTACTTGGTTGAATGTCCTTGTTATTCTTCTAGAAATCGATAAAAATGGATCACACGAGAGAATGGGAAGAAAGAACGTTTATCTAATGGTATTAAGTTAATTAACGAAGTTAAAATAGAAAGTGGTAATTGAATAATCATCCTGCAGCTTGACTCAGCAATCCTCTCATAATTTTTTTCATGGTCAGACCGGAAAAACCAGGAACCAGTCACCTGACTGGTTTCGTTTTACCCTAGAACTGTCATTTTGGCCAAATACTGTTGATTTGGTCACCAAACCGCTGACTCGGGCGATCGAATCGTTTGAATTGTCCAACGGTTTTTATTTGTTTTTTTTTTAAATGTTTTTGTTAGAACGGGCTGTCTGTTTAGTTCAAATGATCGAATTGTTCAACCTGGAAACTAGACCCCTGAGCGGTTCGCTGTCTGGTTCGATTTTAAAAACCTTGATTTTTTTTTACCAAGCTATACCTTAACAATCAAATCTTGGGCAAGGTACATGAACAAGCATTTGGAAACTTGGATGAAACATATCCCTTCATGGATGCCGAGCCTATATTCTATAAGTTGGACTTCATGGTGATGTTTGAGACACATGCCATTTTCCTAAAAAGTGGTTACATATCAGCACCATATTGACGTTTTGAAAATGGTTTTCGAACCACTGTTGACCTAGATCCATTCGGCCTGGGAATTGTCCAGGCAACCAATTCCATTTTACCCTAAACCTAGTCCCTGGCCAAAAATTGTTGAATCGATCAATGACCCATTGACCTGGGCGGTTGAACTGTTTACTCATTTGACCCATACATTGTTTTTTGATCATTTTTAATTTTAATTATTTTTCATTTTTTTGTCAAAATCCATTCAAATTGGACGGTTGAACCATCAACCCAGAAACTAGTGGCCAAAACGGTTCCTGTTTTGGATTGTTTTTTAAAACATTGGTTTTGAGTTTTGGAGTGATGATGCTCTTTGTTTGGTTGGCGTTACCTTGGAAAATGCTGAAAAAACGACCATGGGAAGGTGTGTCCGTGAAAACATTAAAAAGGGTTCTTTCCTATGCTTTTCTTTTTTTATACCATTCCAAGCAACAGTTATCTGACATGGCAATGAAAATTGGAAGAATGACAGTTAAGCCCAGCATCAGAATTCTTAGGCCAACGTACAATTGGAGTACGTGCTAGCTTGGAATTGATGTCAATTCACAGGTGAATAGGGTGGGGGTATTTGACATTATGAATTATTATAGGTGGGCAGCGGAATTCAGAATTCTGCAGTGAGCTGCAGTCTACTTTTCCTATGAAAATTCTTTTTAAGTGGCAGCTGAATTGGGATATGCTCCCCACAGCCACATCCTACTGTGTATTGAGAACATCTCCCATGAATAATAACATACAAATATGGGAGATATTCCCGATGTGCAACTGGTATATGCTCTGAGGTTGGTGTAAGGAGCAGATCCGGATTCGTGGTAGCTATGGAACTAAACAAAGAACATTATCATTTTTATACCATTGCATCACCGTTTTCTAATGAAATCAAACACCATCTGTCTCAATCTGTTCACACAATGTGGGCATGATCTATGATGTAAAGTAAATATTTCATAAAAAGACAAGTGGAATAACAATTCAAATACAATAATTAAGGCTTTTTATCCTTTCTTTTTTCATGGGGGTGAAAAGGGATGTTCTCCATTGGAAGATGTCTTCGCATGAAGAAGATGGCAGTTAAATGGGACGACAATACAACTTATCCTCTAATAATTCACAGTTGCTTTGATTGCGTCCAAGATCTGCAGTAAAAGATTGCAATGTTATTACAACACCTCAAAGTAAAGATAAAGTATATGTAAAAGATTAAAATCAACAAACCTTGTTTTTGGTGGGCATAAAGAAGGGTTCGAAAACCAGCGGGAATGGAGTGTCAAGACCACAAACTCTAGCGACCGGAGCTTCTAGCTGCACCCCAGGAGAAGAAAAAAAAAAAACATTTTATACTGTAATGGAGATATACTGCAATCTGCAAAGAAGAATCAAAGAAATAGCTTCTGGACAGCGTATGGATCTCCAGAAACTCATGTTATGCTACCCAACATCTTGTGATTCTTAAGTTTCTACCTCTGTTTATCCCGGTGCATTTTAAGCAAATGTTGCATGGACTCTCCTATATGGACAACGTATCTGTCAGAAGAGCATTGTGAATTCAACCCTCTACAGACTCTTGAGGGGACTCTACTGCTGCTTATTTGACATAATAGAACAGCTAATGTGGAAGACAAATGCCATTTTCCATACAAATTATTAGTAACAAAAGCAACATCTTTTTGTAGGTATAAAATATTAGAATTCAAACAAATAAGAACTATGTTAATGGTTTATACTTTTTTGCAGACATGTCTCATCATCATCTAAGCCTTATCCCAACTATAGTCGGCTACATAAATCCTGTTTTGGTGATTTGTTCTGTGCCATATCTATAGTTAAATAATGAGCACTTCTTTGACCCATCTATAGTAACAAAAGCAACATCTTTGACCCATGTCCTTTTTGGTCTGCTCTTAGCGCTACTAGCCTTTTCAACACTTTCTCATGTCTGTGAGTCCATATTCATGAGTCAAACACTTGGCATGTAGTAGGGTTTCTACTACTACATGCCAAGTGTTTCTACTTTGAGTCAAACACTTGGCATCTAGCTTTTTCAACACTTTCTTTAGTCTAGAACCCTGATTGTAGTAGGGTTTCTACTTTGAATTTTCTGATGTGTGAGATTTTATCAAAACCCATAGTTTCCTACCAAGTCTACTTTTGGCATGTTCTCAATTGATTTTAGACATTTTGCAGGTTTTTGTGTCTTTTGTTGATTCTTTTGAAGATGCACAAAGCAAAGATGAACACATATGCTAGTCTGATCATAGACCTAAAATGCAACATTTGTAGAGTGTATGTCTAACCAGTAGGGCATGTCAACAAACCGATCAACATTTTCAACCAGCATTGGAACCATAGATGGGTCCAAAAGACATATAACATATAATTCATTTAATCTTTTTGAACCTTTGAAGAGAACTCCAGAGTCTAGAAGAAAAGAAATGATAAAATTAAATGTTTCAGATGCCACTGATTACCCTTAAGAAGCAGCGTTCAGCAATAGATGCAGAAATTTCAGCACCAAACCCTCCAGTCACAGGGGCCTCATGACTAACCTATCAATAGGAATGTGTCAACTGCTTAGCAATTATTGTGCATACTTAATCAAGATATATTTTGCAGGAGACTGTACTCACAAGAAGTCTTCCTGTCTTTCTGACTGAGGCTTCTACTGTTTCTTTGTCCCAAGGTATTAAAGTTTTTAGGTCTATCAGTTCACAAGAAATTCCATCCTGAGAATATCACATGGAAAATTAAATTCAGTGTCTTAGGGACAACAATATGTAGAATGGAATCACTGCAAGCACATTTGATATTACAGTTACCACAGTCAGAAACCATCTACCTTCTCTGCATCAATGCAGGCCTGTTCCATGATTGAAAGCTGAGCACCCCAACCAACAAGTGTTATGTCATTTCCATGGCAAATCACCTGGTAGATACAAGTGCAGTTTCTCATGATCTAGATTACTTATAAAAATGGCTTTTCTCTTTTTGATTGGTAGCAAGGTCAAATGATTTTATCAAAGGAATAATGTAGAAACAAAAATTAAACCACAAATAAATGCATCCCTCCCTAACCCTTTTATAGTGAGTTAATCTGCTAGACATTGACTGATCTTTGTTAACATCTTTTTGAGATATTCATTCTTGGTACCAAAGATATTGCCTCTAATAATATGACATAATGTTAATGAAAGATCCATCCTATCACTATATTACTTGATAATACAATTGCAATGATACAAGAGAATTGCATACCTCTGCTTGGGAAAGAGGTAACATGTAATCATGCTCGGGAACCTCTTCTACTGCCAGGCGGTAGAGCCACTGAAAATGATTAGTGTATTAGTCAATGAAACTGTAAATTGCAGAAATCGTCAATGAAGATAAGGTACACGAATTAAGATTAAGATGTTATCTAACATTTCAAAATTTGACAATACACTTTGGGATACTTCACCAGTCCCAGATAATGAAAGGACATCTAAGGCACAGCCAAAGCACCACAATTGTGATATTGACAAATTAACATTTACGACATCAAATATGCTTTAGTGCAGGACTGCAGTGACTTCATCCACTGCCTTTTAATCTTTTGTATGTTTGTTTCTATGATTTTTTCCACCACAAAAAAAAAAAAAAGTTTCTATGATTTTGAAATAATTATTTTCATTATTTGCTGAAGGTGGATATCAGAAGACAGGATTCGGTTTGTGGGAGGAGTTTGTGTTAGGGACTAGGGGCACACACCAAAGCCCAATGAAGCTTTTGCATGGGCTTGGAATTTTGAGCCTTGGAAAGTCAGAAACCAACTCAGGTTCATCTTGGCTTGAGCACTCTAGCCTGGCTCAACCGAACCCAAAGCCTGGCCAATATACCATATGTGTTATATCCCTGTGTATATATTATGTGTGCACTATTATCTACACGATACCAGGCATTGGGCTGGACTCTGGAGGACCAAATTTTATGGTTGGGAATGCATTTGCCCCATACCTGATCTAGACCTCTTGCAGTGCTATTCTGTCTCCCACCCTGACTATCAGGAGGATTATCACATGGAGATATTTGAGAGCACAAGTGCTACAGACAACATGAAAAGAAAGAAATGCGGAGTATTTACTGGTGTGGAACAGTTCTCTGAAACGCTCACAAACCACAGAGCTATATGGTGGCTCACTGGGTTCCTAGAAGAGATAAGATTAGATACTTTTCTGTAGATGACACAGTAGGATTGGACTTTTATAGATTCCTCTTCAGCACACAGATTGTTCCTTCATCTAGATCGGTTGATTATGATAAACCATCCAAGAGCTAAAGCGTATGCTACAAGGGATGTGTGGAAAAACTAGAAAGGATAGGATTAAAAATGAAGTCATCTGTGGGAACTTAGGAGTAGATCTAATAGGTGATAAAATGAGAGAAAGTAGACTCACATGGTTTGGTCACATGCACAGAATACCATCAATAGCACTCGTAAGAATAAGTGATTTGTTGCAGGTTGAAGGGGCTAGAAGGGCTAGGGGTAGACCAAAAAATACATGGGTAGAAATAGTAAAAAATGATTTAAGTGCCAATAATTTAGCAATGGATATGGCTTTAAACAGAATGGAATAGAAAAACAGGATGGAAGGGGGATTACAGGTCATGGTAGGTTGGATGAGAGCTGGAGGGATTGAACCATGGCACTTTAGTGTTGGCAGACGGATGAAACATCTCATTCTGTTGGATGTGGAGATCGGCTAATAAGCAAGCTGATCCTCTAGTTATGAGTGATAGTAACAAGGTTTAATCCTACCAAAGTAGGGTTTCCCTGGGTTTTTAGTGGTTTGGCTGGGCTGGAAAGGGATGTTGTTTATTTCCCTATTGGAGATACTGATGTATGTACTTATCATTTCTGTTTGTTATCTGCTATTAACAAAGCTCTTTTTCATGTTTGTAAACAATCAAAAAGGGAGAAAGAAAAAATGAAATTGTTATGGCTGAATGGTAAACTAAATGCTTAAATTCAGGGCTTTCTATATGGTAATGCAACTTCCTGACACCTACTTGAATTTCTATTTCCCAGATTTCTCTCTGTTGCATTTCCTCTTTTCTTTTATGTGTTTTATTCGTCAGCACTTAGAACCAAGCACAGTATAATCCTTCTCAGTCAATGGACAAGATGGATCATAGATTTCTTGTGAGCATCTTTCCCTTCAAAAATTGATATTGACTAAGACAATTTTAGCGTGTGGTTAACAAAAAGTTCAAATTTTGGGGATACAAAAAGGAACTTCTGATCCTGGAACTATCGTATCATTGATCAATACTATTTTATGATAAGGGTGCCCAATACCTTAGGCTCAAAAAAGATAACAGGATTTGGATCCCGTATGCTTGCCAACAACAACCCCTTTGCTTGATTTGGGCTTCGAGGGATTACCACCTATTACAAGAAACATTTTAAGAGCTTCAGAACCATAAATTGATTTTACACTGTCAGTGCACAGATCAAGAGAAGAAGAGTTGAAATATATTCACATAACAATTATGAGAGCTCATAGATCCATTTGAATCACCAATATGACAAGGCCACATCTTTTTATGGAAAATTATTTCAGCCTGACCATGTTTGCTGCTGGTAAAAGAAGAATAAGGGAACTAGTTGTTTAACAGAAAGAAAACTCACTTTAAGACCAGGAACATGACAGAAGAAAGCCTCTGGAGATTGTGAGTGATAATGCCCGCCATGGCCCACAGCTCCATAAGGAGATCTTATCGTTAAACCTGTGAACATCACATGCAATCTAAAGGTTGGATTTCAAAAGAGAAAAAAGTGTTACTGTAACCTCGAAAATTTTGTACCTCCACAATTGAATTGGTTCCCACTCCGGTATCTAAATTTGGCTGCTTCATTGACAAGCTACAGGGGGAACTGTGTGTCAACAAGATATCAATGTTTGGTAATTAAAAAAAATATAGATGAGGTAACATGCCTGATCAAAAGCAGGATAAATATAATCAGCAAACTGTATCTCAGCAATAGCTCGATTCCCCTAGCACATTAAACCAAACCGCAAAGATTGGAACCAGCAGGGTAAGAACCAAATCTAAATTAATTGAAAAATAAAAAAGGAGCAAATTAAGCATATTAAAAAAATTTACCATTGCTGCAAGTCCAATACCAAATCCAACAATGCCCTGCATGCAACGAGAAGTTAACTTGAAAAGCAAATTACTAAAATATAAAAACAGCATAAGGAAAGCATGGGTATATATTATAAACTTGGAATTAGTAAGTGCATGTGCTAGAACCACAGCAATCTATAAATATATAGAGCCAAGAGGATCAGGTAAAATGTTTTTTTTTTTTTTTTTAAGTTCACCAAACAAAGGTAAACAATGCAAAACAAGTTACCTGTTCACAAAGGGGAGTGTTAAAGACCCTATTTCTACCAAATTGCTCAACCAGTCCTGTCGTGCAACGAAAGACCCCACCAAAGCTAACGTCCTCTCCAAATACATAAGCACTATGAATAAAAAAAAGTAATCATTTAAGGAGGAAGAATGGTTTTAAATTTTCAGAAAGCTTCCGTTAAAGAGTATTTGGATAGCAAAGTATTGCTGATGACTAATTTATCTTGGCTATTTCAATGAATGAATTCAAGAAGAAAACAAATAATAACTTATATACTATTATACTTATCATACTTAAAAATGAGAAAATAATTTCTTCATACAGTTAATGAAAAAGGAAGAACTAAAGGATCTATCTTGTTCTTGATAAATGACATAATATGTACACCTCATATTTCACACCAATCTCTACCGAGTTATATGTTACAGTTACTGTTTACAAGTTACATGTGGCATGCAATTCATGGTTTCTGTTTACAAGTTCCTCCACAGTTCAACTTGATCCACTAGGTTAATATAATGAGCTGGATTTGTTGCACTATTTTGGAAATAGTCAAGCAAAGGAGATACAATCATACGACTAGGTTGTTTGTTGATCTCCTCAAACAACCACTGTGTACCGTTTTCACTTTGCAGGTGTTTGGCCTGCTCAATATAGCCCAAATTCGATTCCCTTCTCGGAAATTCCCATCAATGAACTACGAGGGTGAATTACATACTGTTACATCCGGTCTTCCTTGGATGATAAGATCAAACTGATCTTTCTTTGAAGTTCATATTGTTCTAGACAATTCATAGTGTTCAAGACAATATAATAAGTCAGCCAGAAAGCAATCAAAAGAAGAAGAACTGAAGTATAAAATCTCATGCATCAACCGAAGAGAGTAGAAATTGGCTTCGTCTTAGAAACATGGCTTTAGCCTGTCTTGTCTGAACTACAGAGTATAAGCAGGTAGTTAACGGGAAAAGGGGCGGGCGGGGGTAGGGAGTCAAGAAAACAGAAATCATCAATGAAACCTGTTAAAGCCCAGCAGTCCATCTCCATGACCTATTTTTGGAGGTTACGTGGTGTTTGAGAATTACAGAAGATAACATTTATAACTCATCAAAATTCTAAAACAGCAAGAGCACAGTGCACAGAAAGCCATTAAAACTAGGGAAACTTGGGTAGTGAAGAAAACACGATGTGGGTTATTTTGGGAACATGGGTTAGTGATTAGCGTACCGAGGATCGGTTTCTAGCGCGATGCGAAGCGCTTGGTTGATTGCAGTAAAGAGATTGACAGTTTTCCCGCTTTTTTGGAGCTTGGGTGGTTCATCACAGGTGGTTGAGTATTCCTGGCCCTTCCTACCAATCGAAGCAAATCTTCGTAATCTCTTCAAACAGGTCGCCATGAAAAAATAGAGAAACTCTGTTAAGTAAGGAGAAGGCGATCCTTATTTGAGGATTCCACTTTCCAAAGAAGAGGTAACGACAACAGATAACAGATACGAGACCCCCGTCTGGAATTACAGTTATAATATGGCTTTGTGTTTTCTTTATCACCAATAAATCTAAATAAATAGACAAAAATTAAAATTCAAACCTTGTGCCTAACTCTAAACTATATCTCATTCAAAATCATACGAGTCTACTCTTAAATAAAAAATACAATAGTCAAAACGATTTTTCTGAAAAAAAAAAACATGTTAATTATCATGTGGATTGTGGATAGATGTGTATCTGATTGGATCGGAGTGGATGAGATTGAGGTGTTTGCACGGATTATTAATACATTAGACTGAGACTGAGATAGAGATTGCTTCACCATTTATGGTATAGGCTCAGTTTGTCTGGAATGCAATTTTATTTGCGTAGAACAGAATCACGAAAAGAATGAATCAGAAAAGCGTAAATTATTTCCTGTTAGTGCAGTTTTATTTTTGTACTTTGTTCTTAGGAAAAATTCGTGATGAGTAAGTACCTTGTATTTTGGTTGAGTGATAATTTGGTATTTAAACTTTAAAATGTGACAAATCAATATTCAAACATTAAACCATGACTTAATTTGTAATTTAAAACTTTTGAAAATATCAAAAAGATGAAAGAGAGCCCTAACTCTTAATAGTCCAGATGATGAAAATGCCCTTGTTTGATGAATTGAATTCACATTGTTATCACGGGCCTAAATACGAACAAATTGGCGAGATTGAAGGCAAAGGAAGAGATCGGAAACCCAAGCTGATATCTTTCTCCTACGAGATTTGTATCTATTGAGTTGAGTATTTGGTTTTTTGTGCTATTCTACATTTGTTGTTTGAATTAACTTGTATTTGTTGTTTAGAAAACTCCAACCATTAATGGGAAGATAAAGTCTTCTTGTGATTGTGGCTTTGGATCTACAAGGCAAACCCAAAACACGAGGTTGTCTTCTTCTTCATTAGGACAAAAATTCTAAGGCCCTCATGTTCTCTTCTCTATTCTCAAACTCAGACCTTGCTCCCTCAATCAATAACAATTGTAGATTACCCCTATTTTGGCAGGCCAAATGGAAAAATAAAAAATAGAGAACTATAGAACAAATAAGATCTCAATATCAAAAGAACTGTTCATGGGGTGCTTTGTTCTATCATTATTTCCTTTTCGTCGTCGATTTTGCTAGCTTGCATCAGATTAAATCAGGGGATATGATAAGCGAGAATCAGATTTTAGTATTGGCAGAAGATGCCTTGGCCTTAGGCTTCTTCAGTCCAGACAATTCTACCAAGCGGTATCTCGATATATGATACAATAACAATTCTGTGTCGGTTTTGCTAGTACTCGGCTCAGGAGCAGATCTTGAGCAAAGTCAAAGCAGTCGATGCATCAATACCGAGATGAAGTGCTGAGCATAAACATGACTGGCCACAACCTGGGTAGCACGCTAGCGATGTTGACTGTCGAGTGCTTGTGACATAGAAGAGACAAGCGTAAACGTGATGGAGGTCGGCCAAACGGTTTCTGGTGGTGGTTTTCTCATTCTCGGGATAGAGAGTTGGGAATGTGAGCTTCAAGGTGCAGGTGGAGAGGTTGGGGTGAAGGTGTTGAGGGTGGTGAATGCCCATGACACGAAGCCAAAGGTTTCAACAAGCATGTGCCAGTTGGTTCACCAGTTGGCGGAGTGGTTGTCGTGGTGTTACTCATACGTCGGAGTTATGATTTTAGCAAACGGTTGATAAATAAAATTAGATGACATGAAGGGCATTCATGTCTTTTCATATGCTACTTAATGGTTGGTTAATAGCAGGTATTAGATTGTCGCATTTGAAAAGTTCGGGCATTAGATTGTTGCATTTTAAAGTTCAAGGACTAAATTGTCACTCGAGCCAAAGTACAGGATACTGATCAGGAATTTTCCCTATTTTTTATTGGGTTAAATACTTAAACTATCCTTATGAAGTGGATACAAACCTACCCTACTGTTTAAGAAATTATTTCAAGTACCCCTAACATTTTTGACAATGGACAAAATCTTCCTCTATTGTTAGCATGCCATTACAATTCGTTCCCATGTGATGTTATGTGAGTGATATAATTTTTTTTTTTAATTCCAAAATTACTCTTTTATAGTCAATTTTGCCATTCATTATTCTTCTAATATTCAAAATAAAACCAAACAGCAGTTCCTCCCAGGCTCTCACAGATCAAAACCTATATGCCAAAGAACGTGAGAAACACTCTCAAAACAATAACGTTGGTTGCTTAACACTAAAGACGAGAGAACTTACTCAAGTAAATTTGCCTAGTTGAAATTTCAAGAATCCATTGTAAAATGCCCTTGAAACATAATGTTGGTTGCTTAACACACACATGACACAATCCAAATTTAACTTTACTTTGCTTAGTCTCAATGAAGAAGACCATGAATAGTGTCTTCTTTAAAAGGATAATTTTGGAATTTTAAAATGTTGCAAGTCACATATAACTAAGGTTCAAAGTATCGATACGATACGAGTTTCGGCCGTATCGTATTGACACTTAAAAACGGCCAGAACTCTTTTTTTTTTTTAAGTTTGATTTTTTGGAAAGCTTATAACCTGTTTTTTATTATTAAAAAAATTGAGGGACCAGGTGTTTCGGACTGTATTGTTTTCAAAAGATACAATATCGATACTTTGAACCTTGCATATAACATTATATGGGTCCGTGGTACTAAATTGACAACTTTTGGGAATTCGGATACTAATGACATATTTTGAAGTTTAGAATTTACCCTCTACTACATCAAGGTCTACCGTCTACCCAAGGATTAGGGAGCAGAATTTACCCTCTACATATTACAAGGTTTACCCCAAGGATTAGGAAGCAATAGAAAATAGAAATATAGAATCAAATGATCATAACAAATTAATTAGAGTCGTAAATGGATCGGATAATCTTATCCGATAGTACAAACAAAACAAAGATACGAGTGAATCTCACAAATTTGAATTTGTTAATAATGTTAGATATCTGAATATGATTCAATCAGATTTTAACTTTTGAAAATTAGATAAAAAAATATAACAGTTTATATAAATAGAAAATACAAGTATTTTCTTCAACTATTTTCATTATATATGCGCATTTGTTTTTTATAAAAAATGAATAACATAAAATAATATAAAAATGTAATATAAATATATTTATATATAAATAAATAAACAACATGTCAAATTGGATTGAATATTTGAATTCGATCCGATTCTACAACCGGATCCTATTATCTGACTCTTAAAATCCAACAAAAATATATTCTAATCCGACAAAGTAAGATCACTCCCACTAGATAATCCGGTGTGGGGGTTCAACTATGATACCAAAAGTATATTCCGAACTGGACTCAAAACATAAAGAATTGCGTCCAAGTTTGATCTTGGATTCGAACTTTGTACCCTGAGAAACGAAAAATGTTTTCAAATTTTCCTTCCCATCCAAACCCAGACCCAGGGAAGGAAAAAATTGAAAAGATATTTGATATTCGAGTGGCATAAAAATTAGAAGCTCAGAAGTCAGAACGTGTGGCTGCCATCCCTGCCGTGAAGGAAATAGAAAATTTTGCTTCTCTCCTTCTCCTTCAACCGTCACAAATGCAAATGGTAATGGACTTCATAAATCATAATGACAGTTACAAGAAAGTAAAACAACATCCCAGCCTCTCCTCTACTTTTCTTTCTCTCCCCACACCAACTCCTCACTACCACAGCTTTATTCGTCCACCAGCAAGAGGACCTGCAGTCTCGCATTCATGGCGCAGTTCACTGCTCAGGGAGGTCTAAAGCTGTTCTTCAATGGTAAGGGAGTCTCTTTTCGGTTCGATTCCAATGACCCATTTCATTATAAAGGGGCTGGCAGGATCAGATTCGTGGATGCCCGTCCTATTCAACCCCACAACAACAATACCAGATCCTATCGGTCTAGCCGAGTTTTCAGTTCACTGGGAAAGAAACCCAGCGGCTTCAGTACAGAGGAACGCTTGGTCGCTGATGATGGTGGCGAAGTTGACCTGGGTTTTGATGAAGATGATCAGTTTGAGAATGATGAATTGTCTTGTTTCAGAGGTTTGGTTTTGGACATCTCTTACAGGTTAGTATTCCTTACTTCCATTTCTCTTTTTTTTTTGAGAGGTGCTAGCTTTTTGTAAGCTATTTGATTTGTTTGTGATTCTGTTCTTATTTAGTTATTGAAGTTGTTTTTTTAATGTTTGTATTATTGTATTTGTTACTTATTATTTAGCGATCAGCTGGGTTACTCCGTTCAGTTGATACCAGCTCTGAAAGGTTCGTCGTTCATCTTTTAAGAGCATAATTTGTGGATCAGCGTGAGCCAATTAAACGATCACCTGTCCATTGTAAGCCAGCCACCAGGCTAAAGCTTCGGTTCCTACTCGTTCTGTTTATCTTGTGCTGACCTTTAGAGCAGTACTGTGGTCCGATCATTTTCCTTTTAGATTAGACTTAAATGTTTTCTTTATGGAGGATCCTTTTGGGAGGGGGAGATGCCGTCATGGGATAAAGTCTGGTTTCTATTGTGGCAAATATTGGTAGGAGAATATCCTTGAAGGTTGGTTTAGAATCCTATATGGGAGTTATGGCCAATGGAAAGATGGATCAAGTTAAAAAGAGGTATACTTGTTTAAGAGTATGAGTGAGGAGGAATTTGATGAGCTCATGGAGCTAGTTTAGATTTGGAGGTAGAGGAAAATTAGATGGATCAAGTTAAAAAGAGGTATACTTGTTTAACAATGCTTCTTTTCCTGCCCATTATTTTCCTAGGGATGGATTGTTGGATTGGAGGGGGGTGTTGGAATGCTCTTTACATTGCTTGCACTACGTCTGTCTTTGGTATGAAATAAAAGGTAGGGAAACCTATACAAACCTTGCACATATAGATAATGTCCTGATGAGATGTCTGAGCAGCAGAAAATGTTCTGATGAGATGGACAAGCTGTTCTGGATTTGACTACTTGTGTACATA
Organism: Nelumbo nucifera; assembly: GCF_000365185.1. The sequence continues at coordinate 6,219,268 of NW_010729092.1, read as the reverse complement.
GAAGGTCAGAGGCCTTGGGGTGGTTCCTTGAGGAGAAGCACTCCAACGCTCAAGTTAATGAATAGAATAAAGAGGTTGTCTAGGCCAAGCTAGTTGAGACAAGCTGGTCGTAGCCGAGCGATCTTAGGAGCTTAAAAGGCAGGGGAGCTAGAGAGCATAGAGTGCAAAAGTGTGTAGAGAATTTCACCTCGTTTGTGGGACATGTGTCAGGTCCCGAGGTTGTCTTCAACTGAGGTTTTAAGAGCGTATGTTGTACGTTCTACGCAAGAGAAGGGATGAGGAGCTTGGAGATGTTGGTATCAATCTTGGTAAAGTCGCGGGCTTCTTCTGGCATTCACCACGTGTCCCCACTTCGTCTAAGGGCTGTGGCATGCACCAATGTTAGCCTTCAGGGCAAAGGCATGTCATGTGTTCTTTAGATTGTCCAAGTTCGGGACACGCCACGGTCTTCGATTCGGACAATTGTCTGCACGCCAGCAGTCCACATGGAAGTTCAACCTGTGCTTGATTTACGGCCCCATCATCACCTTTTCTTTCAAACCAAACACAGCCCAAGAGATTAAGTTTTCACTGCTAATCCGCTTGCCAAGAACACAATATTTTTAGCTCTTTGCCCTATGACCAGCCTTCCCGCTCACCTTTGGTCCCACATTTGTTTCTCTAACAGGTTGGAGATTCTTTTCAAGTTATATTTGATCAATATGATTTAGGAGCATAGTTACATAAATTATTAGGTGAAGGGAAAATTGAGAATTGTTTCCAAGTTACCAGTGCGAAAGCCTGCTTCCTTTGGATCATGGAGGTTGAACTTCCTAATGAACTCCAGATTTTGTTATAAAAGTCCTCATTAAGATACTTCATTAATTGTCATTATGATTATTCAGATATATAATTAGTTTAGTTTTTCATATACCATAAGATTTATATCTTGTTTTTTATGATTCGTAATTTCAAGGGATCTACAGTTTAAATTCTTTTTAAATAAATCCTGATTGTCAAAACAACAATCATATTCATTATCGAGAAACTTTATAATTTGTTAAAACTTAAATGCAAATTCAAAACTTGTTTAGAGAAACTCACCATGTACCTTGATGTTCTTATCTATTAAATTCCACTTTCATTTTGTCTCTAAACCTCTTTGTTAAATTTCTTAACTCTTTTATTTTATGCAGTAACTTCTCCTTTTTACCCCGATTCCATGGAGAATTATTACAAGCAACTGCATTCACTTATATTGGCCTTGCATTTCTATATTGTCATTCCTCATCATTGATAATTCAAAGGGAAGGTATAAGTGCCAAATTAGTAAACTGATGAAAAGACCAAAGATGTCACAGCTATAGTTAGTAATTATTGTCTCGTATAAGTAATATGGGATAAACTTGTGTACAATTTGGGACCAAGAACAAAAAATACAGCAAAAAATTTGGTCAAATAAACATAATACAGTAAAAGATCGGTCATATACATGTTCATGTTTACTACATTTTCATTTTAACAGTTTGAAGTAAAAAATTTGGCATATCTTATATATGTAAATATGTGTATAATATATTAAAAGTATGCATTATTAGAATACACATATTATGCATATATTTGAAAAAAAAAATTGTGATTCAGGATGCTTTCTTTAAAAAAAAAACATGAATATACATATAAATTACTATGGTCACAGCTCAAGAGTTGCTGGCAGGGAAGGTTCAGAAATGTCAGAAGGTGCCTGATATGAGGTATCCACTGGTTTGGGTTTTGAAAATTTGGAGAACTTGAATGGTGAAGAGAATGGAAAATGGGGATTATACAGTGTGGCCTGGTCTTTTACACAATACAAGATTGATAGTAGGGTTAGCAGAGCTTGATATCCATAAAATAGAGATTTTTCATATGTTCAATTGATAGTCGATTGTTTGATGCATTTTGTGCTGTTTTAGATCTTTTTTATTTATTTATTTATTTTTGCTGATGTAGTTCTTGTGTTAGAGTTATTCCTAATATTTTATTAAAACAACATTTTCAATGAATATATGCACTTTTATGCTTTGGTTGCTTGAGAACTGAATCAAATTAGATAACTATGTAACTATCCTTAGATGTGAATGGACAATGCTTGCATTGTTCCACTGTGTATCTTTTGGGGACTGGCTTTCATTCATGCTTCAAATTGGATCCTTGAAAGTTTGAAGTGGCTTTGATCATCTCCGGTGGTTTCCCAATCATTCTTAAAAGTTTTCTGATGGTCTAGGTTCAATGTTTTTAAGATTTCTTGCTTAACAGGATGCCAACACAAATATAGTTACTTTATAGTTCATATTGTAATAAAGATTTGCAGAATATGGATTTTTTTGTTGAAATTCTGTTTGTTGCTTTCCACTTTTCCTTTCTATATTGTTCTTTCACCTTTTTCTCCTTCTTTTGATAAATCTTCCTATGTTGCGAATAAAAAACAAGGAAAAATACCCTTTTTTTCTAGGTTGGACTTGTTTCCTAAACAGAAAACTTATTTTCCTGAGGTTGTCTTTACTGGGATATAAATATCCATGATAATCCAAACAAATTAGTTGATTTTTCATTTTTGTCACTGTGGAAAATTATTCCTAGCTTAATTAAGAATGAGTAATGAAGTTGCATGCTTTTTTCTGATTTTGATCATTCTGTACTAGGCCTATCAATGTTGTTTGCTGGAGGCGTGCTATTTGTTTGGAGTTTATGGAGAAGGTTAGACTACTTGTTATTTGTTTATTCATGGACTTCGTGATAAGATTCCTTAGATCCAGTAGTTTCTGCAGTAACTTACGTATTTTTTGACTTGTTTTCTTGTAACAAGATTTATGAGACAATTTAGTTATTCAATGAATGGGAAACGTAAGGTACTTCTAGGCCAGATTTCAAGAACAGCCTTCTAAAACCTTGTGATTATGATATTTATGAGACAATAGTTATTCAATGAATGTATATCTATTTTGGTCATTTCCTTGTTGGAAGATAAATCCATCTATTTCTATATTGTGAATTTTTAGACCTTGACATTTTTTTTGGTAAAGCGAGATCTTGACTTTTTTTTTCCTCATTCAGGCTGATGTCTTAGAATATTATGATCAGACAGTAAATTCTCCCAGTGGATCCTTCTACATACCAGCTGTGTTAAGGGTATGTAATTAGAGTATGCTAAAAGATATTGAATTATTTTATTTGTCTACTTGGAATTCTACTTACTAATGATCTCTAACTATTTCATTTATTTTTTCCTGACAAATTTGTATGTTTATTATTTCCTCCAAATTAGGTTTAGTTCACTTAACTGATTATGATTTTTCCTACTCCCAGGTTCCACATTTATTGCAGGTTGTCAAGAGAAGAAGAATTAAACAACACCTTAGCCGTAAAAATATATTTTTCCGGGATATGTTCACTTGTCAGTAAGTAGTCAATGAAATATGTAAAATTTTCTTCTAGTTACACTTAACTGATGCATCCCCTAAATGGGTTCCAAACCACTGAAACATGACTTCGATCTTTTCTTTTACCAATCCTAGTTGTGTTGCAAAAAATTTAAGCAGTCTTTGAGATTGTGGGTGGATTTGTCGTGGTTTGTTTCCTATAACCAAAATTTTAAAGGATTTTACCCTGGTAAGAGAATTTTAAAGGAATTTGAATCCATTTCTCTTGAAACTAGAATATCTGGGGGTTCTATTTTTTATGGATTGCCCAAATTAAGAATGTCTATATAGTATGAGGCTTTTGCTTTGAAATATTGGCCTAGCTGATCTCTCCTATAGTTTTCAAATTTATTATCTCTGAAAGAGTGAACCGATTTTCTCAGTTACATGTAGTAATATACATAATTGGAAGTATTTGTCTCTTTTGTCAACAGGTATTGTTCTTCACGTGAGAACTTGACAATTGATCATGTTCTGCCAGTTTCTAAAGGTGGAGAGTGGAAGTGGGAAAATCTGGTAAGAGCATCCAGAAGATGTTATTTATTTAACATTATATGAGAATGATATAGTGGGGAGATGTTTTATTGCCAATTGAATTAACATGATTTTATTTCTTTCAGAATTTAGATTTGTATATTGTTATATATTAAGGTTTTCTTTTACTTTTTACTTTTTTATTTTTTTATTTTTGAGTGGCACCTTAGTTCATTTAGTCACGTGACTTGCCATGTGCTTCACAAGTCACAGCTGAGGCTGTACAATTCCTTGCGCTTTAATTATGTTTGTTGCTTGTAAAGTACTCGATTGGATGACTCTAAAAGATGGGAACAAGGCATTGTTGAGAGCACTCAATAAAATTAAAATTTTATCAAAAACATAGTCAAGGACTTACATGTTTAGTTCAGATTAGAGAGTTCCTGGAGAGTTTAACTCCTTTGGTAAGGATTTCTTAGTCTGTAGTTTATTATTTAACCACTTATTAGTATCAGCTATCAACTTGGAGTAACTGATGAATACAAAATCAAGTGGTTATATATGGCCAAAAATGCACAGTCCTGCACTTAAAACATGCATCACGTAAGCTACCAGATGCTCATGCATGTCATATTCTTGATATTTTCAGCTTTGCATATGAATGATTGCCCTCCCGAATGCTCTCTTTAATCTTTATACCATAAGAATGCAAACTCTCCTGATTCCAGGTTACAGCTTGTGCAAAATGCAATTCAAGAAAAGGTCAGAAGACTTTAGAAGAAGCAAATATGAAGCTTGTCAAGGTTCCAAAGGTCTCTGATACTTGTCCCTATTTATGCTATTTCTTTAATTACTATAGATAGAACCGAATTTGTCAGGCTCTAACTGACTAGACAGCAAGACCGTTATAACCCCAACTGAACCAGTGAGCTTTCCGATTTTTACTTTTTAGAATGCCAGATTTTATCTGAGTGACCCACTAATGATAAGGACAAACTGTTGAAAACGTCCTGATTTTAATAACCCCAATTGGTGAAAAAACTCCTATGACATTCTATTTACAAGCAATAGCATGCCCATTAAGCTACGATTGAATGTGCATTTGAGCCATAACCCAGTTTGTGAAGGGGCAGAGTCTGACAACATTGGATGGAACTTCAAAAGAGGCAAATATTGAGTAGTTGTTAATTTTGCAGGCCCCAAAAGAGTATGACATACTTACCATACCGCTGACAACAGCAGCTATAAAGATGTTGAGGATGAAAAAGGGGACCCCTGAGGAGTGGCACCAGTACCTAGCAAAGCCATCTTCAGAGCCATGACACAACTCATAATTCCAACACACCACATTACATTCATACAATCTGTATATAGTAATATTGTGGTCACCATCATGAATCTTTCTCACTAAGGTGCCTTGAAAAGTTGTCATGTATTCTGTTGCAAATCTTACTAAAACTTCTCTTGGCAAATTTCTGGTTCCCTAATGTCTACAAAGTTTATTACCAAAAATAATTGTATACAAAGTTCATGTATAGCAACTCAAATCCTAATGTATATTAATGAAATAATGCATGCATTGTTTATCTCAAGTCTCAACCCAAATCGATGTTTATGAATTTTAGCTTCATACTACAGATCCGAGGGCCCTTTAATGAGTAATGACTAATGAGAGCTAAAGTGGCTGAACTGTATGTCTTTTGGCCGGGGCCAGGAGGAAGGTTGTGAGCTGCTTAATGGCTGAAGCCTGGTGTTGGGTTAATTGCTATTGTTTTTAAAATTAAAACCAACCCAGAAAAGCTGAAAAGCAACTGATTTTCTGTTCATGGTTTAGCACTTAGCGGTTTGTTCAAGTGATTCTTTCAATCACCAACAATTCCTCGCCTGAAAAATACATACATTACAATTACATTGCCACTTCTGTTCACCGCAATTGAGTGTAATTACTATGCTGTGCCTACTAGACCCAGACCCGGACATCTGTCTTCCTTTTTCTGCTATGTAAACGATCTTCAGCTAGTTGAACAATGGCAACCGTTCCTGACCCAAAAGGTTGGACCGTTTGGCCTGAAAAGTATTCAGGCAACCGGTTTTGTTTCACCCCTGAATTGTTCTTTTGCCAAAAAACAGTTGGCTTGGTGAGTGACCTGCTGACGTGGGTGGTTGATCCATTGACCTATTTGACCCGGACAATAGTTTTAGCCATTTTTTATTTTTAAAATTATGTATAATGTACTATCCATTGGACCGGATAATTTAACTACTGACCCGAAAACCGGTAGCCAAAGTAGAATCTTCAAAGTCGCTGAAGCAGCTTAGCTGATCCAGAGCTTATCAGCAGCTCAACCCTCATACCTCCCACTCCCAAACGGGCCCTTCAACAACATCGGATGCAGGCCCATTCAAAATTTACAAATTTCTAAAACTAAGACCACTTCCCTCCCGCCCAACTTGCAAATTGCAATCCTAGTGCTACTGGTACAGTTGAAAACTTGAAATGAATCAGATTAGTGTAACTTACTCGGAGTTCATTTGTTCTTTAGTTCCTGTGAATTCGGCAAACCCCAAACCCTGCTTAACGTTCGCAACCAAATTGCTGGGAGAATGGTAGGAAGGTTCTTTTTCTTATCCACGAAACAACAAATCGAGAAGGAAAAGAAATGCAGCAGCAGCCAAATGATGCTCCTTTCACTTCAGGGCCTCCCTCCTGCGGGAAGACATCTCTCCTCTTCCAGTTCGCTTTTAATTCCGCTTACACTAGCTCTGCCCATCGTCATGTCGTCTTCATCTGCAACCGCCGCAAGTTAGAGTCCAAACCCCCTTACTTAACCCAGGTATTCTACATTTATTACTACTCTCTTTCTCTCTCTGTTTTTCTTTCCATTTTAACCTGTATCTGTATGTAATGTAATCAGTAATTCATTTTTGAATGCTGCTTGCAGGGCATCGATGCCTCGTCGGATGTGTTTAACTGAATACGGATACGGATGAAGTGAGTGTGACTGAGAGCATTGTCCACTGGGATATCAAGAAATTCCCTTTTCCTTATTAACAATTTACACCTATCCAAGCGTTTCTATTCGTTGCCAGGTATGTAGAAGATTACGAGGGGATCAACAAGTACTTGGCTGGATTTCACCTGCACCAACTCGGAACCTACCCAGCAGCCGTTGTAATCGATGATTTCGGAGATTTCTTCGATGACAAGTAAGTCAAGTCAGTCATGTGTTTGTGTTTGTGCTCCTCAGAACTGAGAACTACCCCAGTTTTGATTTTGCCTTTGTTGCTCCAACCTCTAAACTCTAAGAGAGAGGAAATGATGAATAATCCACACTTCTATTTGCAGGAATTGTAAAGAGAGACTGAGTAATCCAAGAGGAAGAGACCTTGCCATGGTTCGAACTCTGGCCTTGTGCCGGGATGCCATCACCCATGCCAAGTAACTGTTCTGTTCCCATAGTCTACATTTTCGATGCATGGAGTGCTGTTTGGTTGTTTTCTTCTGATTCTTAGCTCTTTATATGTCGTCAGGAGAGCCTTGCAAGCTCTTGTTATCTGATACCCACCATGGCGATACTCCAAGGTTATTGTTCATCTAGAAGAGATGGATTCCCTCCATTTTTACCGTCGAAGGTTAGTTTACAAGATGTATTAATAACCCTAACCCTAACCCAAATCCCTAAAACCCTCCAACCCATTTTTTCTTAATCCATCCATGTTTATTAGCAACTTTTCAATCTTTTCCCAGACTTCGCCAATTCCGCCCAGTTTCTTTTTTCTTCGTTTTGACTTATAAAAGAATGTAATTAGATTGAGTCTTTGGATTTAGGGGATGGATCGGGATCCTTCATTCTGACAAGCGATCTGCAAAATTCTCCACGGCTCTTCAGTATTTAGTGTTGCAGGAGATTACCGAAGAAACCGAACAGTAATCTCTTTCTTACTTCCAACTGTCTTAGTTAGTCATCACAGACAGAACATCTATTACGAATCCTGATTCTGTATTATGAATCCAGACCCCATGGTCCCCATCACAGAGACAGAGCCTCACTCTTGCCAGTTGCCACCCTCTCTCCATTAACGGGCAAATTTCAACATAATAGCATTATTCATAGCAGTGATGATCCAGCGAGAAGGTTTTTAAATTTCTCTTCTTTTTCAGTATAATATGTCCATAATAAGACCCTTATCCCCGCTTTTATATAAGGGTAAATTACAAAGACCCCTGTACTTTGTTTTGCAACAAGACCCTATCACCATGAGATAAAGACCCTCTTTCGTAGTATTTTTTAATCTCCATATTATCCTTGTAATAAACAATTGGAAAATAAATACTGATCATCTTTCCTGACCTCACGACATACGAACAGAACAATAGCAGCGGTAATCCCTTCTACCTCAGATTCCTTCACATTTTTCTCTCTCTCTCCTCCAATTTGTTTTCTTCCCCTTCCCCTTTTTTCTTCCCGCTTTCTTCTATTTTCCGTTCCTCTCAGCCATAGCCGCCACAACTCATTGCAGCAGCTAATAGTAACAAAGTTGACCAACAGACAGGAAAATGCACTTTCTTCTATAAGAGCCATCTTAACCTTATTATTCGACCATGATAAATCCAAGGCCTCACCACTATGCCATGGAACTCATGCATAGGTTTCTCAAATAACCGAAAGATTCTTCGAAGTAAAACAACACAAACTGATTCTGACATTCTACCTATACTCCTAGGCTTAGCCAATCTTTCTTTATCAGGAAAAAATGAGCTAATTCAGATGAACTATTCACCGTATAGTATACATACAAAGGAACAATATTTGCAATATCATCCTCATTTGTTCTCTCGATGGAATCAAATTACCATTCTGGGTTCGGAAATTGGAGATTGCGAAGTCGAGAGATGGCATAGGAGTGGAGATCGAGAGCTGGGTTGTGGAGAATGAGGCCTGGTTTGATCGGTCGTCCTCCAAATTGAGCCACGAGTCTCTGCTCTTTGGTGGCCACTCGTCGAAGAAGTGGCGAAGAGGTTGTTGGGGTTCCTCTTCTCTCTCCATCTTCTGCGGCCTTTCGGATTTGAAGTCGGCACCCAAAACAAAGTAGTGCTGCTCTTGCTACTGTTTTTGCTGTTTTGAAATGTCAGGCTTTGCAACTGCGGCTGAGAGTAGTCACCTTGTAAAGCAGAGCAGCTCCTCTGTTTGGATTGAGCTAGCAGTGTAAATCGCCACGAAGTCTAGAAGAGGACGAATGGGGATAAAGGAATTCATGATTTGGGATGTTGTAATAAGAATGGTGTTGGTGATTGGTTTCAGCAGCAACTGATGAAGAGAGTGAAGGGAGTAAGAAGAGGAATTTGCAGGAGTTGTTGGTAATGGCAGAGGGGTTTATGGGTATTGATGAGATTATTGTAGAGGTGTTCGCCGTAATAACTTCCACAGATTTTCTTGAACGGTTTCTACCCCTATGCATGTCTCTCGTAGTACTTTGAATCTGGGCATGCTTCTTTCGAGCATCTCCATTTCTTTTTATCCGTTCTCCTGCATCTCCCTGGTTTGGGGTCTGTTTTCTTGCCAAAACTCATCTGAAAACAGCCCCACCTAACTGCAACAACAGATACTCGGATCTTATTTTTACCACTGAAAAATCGATTCAAGACAAGGGTAGTATGGAGACTAAAAAATATTATAATGGTAGATTTCAACGAAAAGTTAACTAAAGGGGGTTTTTGTCTCACGGTCATAGTACAAGAGGGTCTTTATCGTGAAATAAAGTACAGGGGTCTTTGTCACAGACCCCATAGCACGGGGTTTTTATAATTTACCCTTTATATAATGATGATGAATTGATGATAGAAGAGTAGAACTATACAAGGGCTTTGGGCTTCTCTGAAAACATGCGGTGAAGAACCGAGGATTAAAAATGGAGGGAAAGGAGAAAGAACACCCCAACATTTTTTTTTGGGTTCAGCACCAAAACAAGTTGCCACGTGTACAATTTCTGTTATTGGAATTAAAACAACGGCAACAAGGAAAATCCAATGTTCATTCTCATCACTTTGTGCAGACAAGATCAGAAGAACCGCTTGAAAAATACAAGAATGTGAAATGTTTAGAGGTTCCCGGCCATTTGAAGCCTGAGAAACGAATTGGAATTGAATTCAACCGTATGGGCATTTCTAAAATGAAGTGGACAAGCTTGTCAGCCCAAAGTTTTACCGGTTGCACAAGCTTTTTCTTTCCCCTTTCTTAAAAGCCAAGCTGGTAGTAGAACTGTAGATACCATGCATCAAGTGGTGTCCGAGATGAACCAATCCCTAGCCGCAACCTGTGCAGTGAATAGATGAATGAAGTGATGTCCTGTTTTTTTTGTAATTTGCACACTGTTGTTCTTCAAACAAGTACTACGGATCAATTAGTGCACATGGTTATCAAGCGACCAGTCCCAATCAGGGGTCCCCCCTTTCAATGGATCATCGCCCACTTGTCTACCACACAGTAAGCATTTTAAGTGTTTGTTTCATTCCATTACAAGCTCCAACCCCATTTTAAGTTTTTAACAGTCTACACCAGATATCCATATCAATGGACCATTTGTTTAAACATTTGATCACCCCTGTTTTTTCATGATGGATTAAAACTTTGGCTATTTGAAAATGGAAATACAAACCCAATTTGGGTGCTTGCAATTTAGCTGCTTCTTTAGTAAGCCCGTGTTTGGTAGTGCTTTTTTTAAGTGTTTATTGGGAAAGGCACTTAAAAGCAAGGTTCTAAATATCGATACAGGCTGGTATGCCATGTGTTGGTACATTTTTTTTTAAGTTTTATTTATTTTTTTTCCGAACTGGTTCAGAAAGATCGATTTAAGGCCCGGCTATCCTCTGAACTAGTGGCTGACCCGATATAACCCCTGAAGGATCGTATCGATAAGCCATTGGCACGATATATCAATACTTTGAACCTTGCTTAAAAGATTTCAAAAGCATCAGAAAAGGCCAATATAGGCATTTGGACCAATAAGCGCTTTTTCAACAAAATAGACTCATTTTAGAGAAGCCCGACTAAAAAGAAAAGAAAACATTTTGTAGAAGCCGAAAATTTGGGCTTTCTCAAAAGAAGTGTTTATTGCGTACGTATTTGCGTTTTTTTGATTCATCCTTTTGTGCTCAAATACCTATACTCCCAAGCATCCTATACAAGAGAGGGTCAATCAAGGGACTCAGTAGAAGAAGTGTGACTCGGAGGAAGAGAGGTAATTACTAGGCCTACAAAAGCAGGCCCACTTTTCTATAATATTACTGTATTTATTTCTAAGATGATAACTGATAAGAATGGGAATGATTTGGGCACATCTATAAAGGAGGAAGACTCCCTAATCATCAGTCAAGGCTCATGTTTAAGAAGACACATTTAGACATGGATCTCACTTTGTTTTAGGGTAAAGAAAACTGAGAGTTGCATAATAAAAGTCGTTGTTTATTGGCATTTCTCAAATAAAATATGGGATTTTGCCCAATCCCGCATGGGTTCATTTGATCACGGCTGAATTGGCTGAGCCTAAATGCTTTTCAGCTTTTTTTTAGTGAATAAGCAATTAAGTAGGGTGTCAGATGCTTAATTGCTGAATTGCGTGTTCATTAGAGGAGTCTGTTATCCACCAATAAGCCAGCCACATAGTTCAACCAATTCCGCACCTATTCAATTTCAACGGTCCAAAACACATATAATTTCCTTTTTTTTTGGCTTATATCTCTTAGAAATTCATAGTTAACCGCACATTTGGAACGTTGCATCAGTTCAGGTGGGTCCCGCATTTTTGTATTCCATAATCCATATGTGTAAATTGTAATGTATGAAGAGGGGGAAATCATTTCATGGTATAATACTAAACAAAGGGAAGAGGAGTGGGGAAAGAATTGTAGTAAACGACGAATTTATGCAACTTTTGAATTCATCGCCCACCCAAATACACACATGACGGGACCCACTAGAAAACAAAATTGGGCGTGACGCCTGTCCCCACCATGTTTGAACTCTGAAGGTGAGGGAATATAAGAGCTGCATAAACTCGTGGTCTACTAGCATTGCTTGGGGGGATGTATAAATTGGGGGAAATCAGAAATGTATAAATTGAAGCATATATAATATATATATTAATTTTGGGGAGAGAGAGATGTGGGGTTGCAGTCCTTGCTGATTATTTCGATAGTTTTGTTTTTGCATACTCTGCCGACAGAAAACGAGGCCATAAAGAGCGTTGGATAGGTGGGAGGGACTTGTTTTTCTGTTCCGCTTCCTTCTTTCTTCTTCTTCTGGTAGTTCAGTATCTTTTTGACTATGGATTTCTTCCCGAATGTGTCAGTTTCCGCTGGCTTGCCCTCAGAGCTCCCGCCGGAGCAAGTTATTTCGCCGGCCTGTCCTAAGCTTGGGGCCTTTTCTACTTCTCTGGATGACCTTTTTTCTTGCGAGAATACAGTGAGTAGTTTTTCTTCTTCTAGCTCATTTTTGCTACTTGAAGTTTCACTTGTGGGTTTAACCTTTCCGTTTCATACACGGGTTTTCTAATTTTCTTTTGTGACTTGTGAGTGCTCTCTCTCTCTCTCTCGCGCGCGCGCGCGCTCGCTCTCTGGTTATTTTGAATCTTCTGTTGTTTTTCTTTTGCAAACTTTTGTAGTGGGTTTTATTTCTTTTTCGTTTCCTCTGGTTCTTTCTATCAAGGAAAGAGTAGATGTTCTACTATTTGCGTTATTTGTCTAGATTATTTATCCAGCTTCTATCGTCGGCTGTCTCTTAAAGGTTTTTGCTTTGTGATTCCGCCTGTTGAAGAATGTGTGGTCTTCTTACATGCAGGAAGGTGATGTTAGCTTGGAATGGCTGTCAATCTTTGTAGAAGACTGTTTATCCAGCACTGGGAACTGCGTACCACTACCCACAAATATCCAAGACCAAGAAAACCAAGCACCCAAACCCTCAAAAAAGATCCACCAAACGCCATGTCTACAAGAGTTTGTGATTCCAGGCAAGGCCAGAAGCAAAAGAAAAAGGAGCACAACCACCCCTTTAATTAGTTGGTCTCACCAAGACCCACAAAACCAACCTCTCCATGTGACCTCCTCCGACCCTCCTTTACTCCACCAGACTTACTGGTTGGCCGACAGTGAGCTCATTGTACCCAAAAAAGAGAACAGCAGCAGCAGCAGAAATGAAGAAGAAAAAGCAGAGGAGAAGATGGTGGGCAAGGACAGAACAGGCAGCTCGAGCAGCGTAGTGGAGGGTAGCATTGGACAGCCCAGGAGGTGCACCCATTGTCTATCACAGAAGACCCCACAGTGGAGGGCAGGACCTTTGGGTCCCAAAACCCTGTGCAATGCATGTGGGGTGAGATTCAAGTCGGGCAGGTTGCTTCCCGAGTATAGGCCCGCCAAAAGCCCCACTTTTGTGAGCTATAAGCACTCCAACTCTCACAAGAAAGTTCTGGAGATGAGAATGCTCTCTTCTGTTTCTAGTGAATAGAAACTCTGAATTTATTCTACCCATGTAGAGAAAAAAAGAAAGGAAGAAAGAAAATGAGAAAATCTGTAACTCTGTGTAGAGTCTACTTGAGGGATTTTGCTATAATATATACATAATGTGGGTTCTTTTCAATTTTGTAACTAGTGTTTAAATGGATCTGAGCTTCCTCTTTTATTCTTTTGGGGGGATTCTTTTCTATTTTCTTTCTCTTTGCTAGTCGGGGATGTTTGTTGATATTTCATTCTTTGGTTGATTTTTTATTCTATGTAATATTCAGAAAGGAAAGAAACAGTCCTACATCTCAGAATCGTTGTTTATTCCACTCCACCAGTTAGATTAAAAAGGGTTTGTTTGTTCATCTTTATTTGGTAACAGAAATTATATACACAAAAAAGAATACAGTTAGATTATCAAAATTAAGTTTTTTCTTTCTTTCGTTTGGTTCTCTCTCTCTCTCTCTCAAATTTCCAAATTTCCTCTACTCTTTGTTGCATATTGTTTCAGTTGAAAGGTTTTTTCTTTCTAGAAAACTAACTGACCGAGCCATGGAGATATTCACTGCACAGTTCACAGCATCACCAAAAGCTGACTTACTTGTGGTCAAAAGATATTGATGAAATGCATCATAAAGAGAGGTGATATTCTTTTATGTTTTGACTTGTTAGCCCCTTCTTTTGAGAGTTGATGGGTTGCAGTTATACTTTAAATCCTCTGCAATCTGCATGCACGTGATCGTTTTTCATCCTTCCAGCAATTGTGATTCGCATGAAAATGGACAACAGTAGTGTTTTGACTCATGTCCTCTTCTTCTTTTATGAAGACTGTTGAAAGTACCCCCCAAATTCTTTGAATGGCAAATGCCCATCCTTTCTTGTTTAGGGCATGCACTTTTCAAGGAATGACAATTTGACAAATCCTGGTTTAAGTTAACAACTTTATGCTTAAGACAAACGGGTAATAGCGATTAAAGTAAATCTTCAGCAAAAAATAATAATAATAATAAAATGAAGGAAAGAAAAAAACCCTCTAATGCCTCCCCAGAATGAGTCACTTCTTTTTTTTATTGTTTTGCATAGCATTTAAAATCTTGTGTCTTGAATTTTGAATTTCGAACTTATTATTTTGTGGGATGTGATTTTGGCACAAGCCCAATTATTAAAAGTAATGAAGAGCAGGCTAAACAAAAAGGGCATTTGGTCTAGTGGTATGATTCTCGCTTAGGGTGCGAGAGGTCCCGAGTTCAATTCTCGGAATGCCCCATTACTGAGCTTAAAGTCTATTATTTTACCCTTTTTATTAACTGTTAGTATGATTCTCGCTTTGGCTGCAGCACCATCAATTTATCTTGATCAGTAAGGGGTAAAAATTCAAAGATTTACTAATAATTTGCTTAATTTGTGAACACTGAATAAGGGTTTTTATGTAACTTGAGTAGCTTGAAAGAAAAAGGCTGCTGATGGCATTTTCCAATTGGATTTTGCTGGTTTGGAACAGGATTCCCTGGCTTAGAACCTTTTTTTTTTTTCCTTTAATTTTTGGATGGGCACTCTGGTTTAGAATTTCAGACATATTCTTGAGTTGCCAAAAAGAAAACATTAAACTCAATATTATCTGCATGTTTCTCCGTAATGATTCCACATGTAAGATGTTAATCCAAAACTGGCAATTGGGAAGCAGATAAGCAATTATTTATTTAATATGTTACTCTTGACTCTTGGTTTCTTTTTTTTTTTTTCAATTTTGAGAAGCAAAAATAGAAGACATCTTTTTCAAGGAGGCTTGTGCTGTTGTGCGTGAACATGAGTGCATGACAGAAGGAAGGACAGAGAGGCAGGCAGGGATTTGGGTTCCCTCCCTCCTCCCTCCTCCCTCCTCCCTCCTCCCTCCTCCCTTCTGGCTCCATCAATACAAAACAAATGGTTGTTCAGTTGAGTTGTTCTCAAATTCGAACTTTTGAAATTTGAAACATGAAAGATAAAAAGGAATATTATTAGAGGACAGCTACCCTTGGGACCTTGGTTTGTCCCCCCCTTTCTAATAAATGACGCCGGGTGTTAACTATGCACCCCACCCCCTTTTGATAAATAAATTAGTTAGAAAAAAAAAAAAAAAAAGCAGACACCCACTTCAGAACACTCAGCATGGCTGCCGACACACTTGCTTCCTATCTTCTGGTGGCCAGCAGCTGGATTTGGGGTTTGATTGGAGTTGGACATCTATCTCTATCATTCCTATGGGTATGGGGTTCATCAGACGATGGTCAGTAGCCACGTCTATCAGTTGGGAAGCTTAGGTTTTGTTATTAATTTAATAAATATTGATGCCCTAATGAGAGTGCAGACTGACTGAGATTGATTTCCAGCTTGTTTGTGACAAGAGAGTTGGCCAATCTACTGTAATATGGCGGGATGGATGTTTCAAAAGATGGTGCTTCTTTACTTTAATCTCCTTAATAAACAACTTTGATGTCCCCACTAATTGAAATTTAAATATAGACCTAAAGATCAGTCACTTTTGATATAAATAAAAGATCCATCATCCAAATTAAAGTGCTGCCTCTACTATAATTGTATGGCTTTTCAATATCAGGGCTTGTTTGGGTAGTGGGAGAGATGGTTAGATTAATGTGGAATATCACAACGATGATAAATGGAGCTTAGCACAAGTAGGTTGTAGTCATGGTGCCTTGCTGGGGGTGTTGTGGAAGGTGCATGATTGAGTCTCTTGGTGCATAACTATTACTCTTGTCTGCCTCATGAGCAAGGTCCCACCAAGGAGAATTATTTCAGAGAGAGAAGTGGGGGCAGGGGTGGAGTCAGAACATTAACAAGGGTGATGAATGATTTGGACCCAGGTGGGTCTGGTGGTTGACAGTTGCAGATAAGAAATGGTGGGAATAGGGGGGGTTCGAATTTCTATACCCAAACCCGGCCAACCTGTTGGAACTTGGAATCCATATCTTTTTGTTTCCACCACTTCATCAGGTTTGGATTGCCAAGTTGTGGGCCTATTGTACCATTAAATGAATAAACAATCTATTGGGGTTTGAGAATTCCTTCAACTTCTCTAGTAATTTGGCTTCAACTTCCGATCAAAATAAGGTTGAGATTCACATGTGAGAGAGAGAGAGAGAATTAGCAGGTTTAATTTAGAATCAAAACAAACATGGGCATGGCTATATATGAGGATATCTATTATTATAATGAGGTGAGACCCCACAAGCCCAATAAACAATAGAGTAGGTTCTGATCATTTACTTACAACCCCTAGAGTGTGTAGGTCAGAACACAGAACTGGGTGTGTTTTCTTATCAGGTCAGGACTCAGGAGACTCAGGACCCGATCTATTGACAGCAGTAGAAGTAGTGAAGAGTAAGTACTATGTTAATTTTCCAGGCAACAGTTGCCGTCAGTTGTTTTACACCTTTACATATGTACAATTCCCCAACCAAACCTGTAGCCTTGTAGGGTACAGTCGGTTTAACCAGGCACAGTCGTCCAGTAGATTTTTACCTTAGCTTTGTGTTTGGGACTCCCAATTCCCAAATGTGGAGTTTGTTTGAGTTGCAAACCTCACATTCTCTCTAGTATAATATTGAGTGGGTATGTTAGTAATTACTTGACTAAACAGCCTTCATCAATCAGCATTTATAATTGTAAGTTGTATCGTCCATTTCATTGATTCAGTGAGAAGGAAACCACAGACAAAACATTCAAGTATGACGTTAACAGATTTGAAATTGGAGGCCTAGCATAGAAGTAGTGCACCATCAGAAAGGAGACAACCAAGCTCAGCCTGTGCGTGGTCTCTTTTTTATGTCAACTCCCTGTCTTAAGTGTGTCTTTTGCATTTCTCCCATAGAATTAGAAAATAATTGACCCCATTCGGGGGGTTACTGGTTCATACCAAGGGGACTTGGTCCAATACAATTCATTCACTAATTAATCCACAAAAAAAAACTATTTTATCCTCCAATCTTCCATGAACATGGTTTGTTGCAAGACAGTATTAGATTACACAGTATTTAAAAAGCATAAATGACCTCAAGAATATTTCTGGAAGTTTTTAAGGATAAAATTTATCCCTTTATATTTAAATTTATTGATAAAAAATGAGGGCAAATAGGGTAATTGGTTCTTGATATTAAATGAGTTGAAAATAGGTTATTTAAAGATATTCAATTCATTCAATTCTCTCTCATTAAATACAACATTTAAGTTATTAACATGCATTCATGTGCATCGAATCATATATTTAAGTCATTTTTGTTTCTCCTCATCATTAAGTTCTACTAATTAAATCCATACTTAATAAATTAATAATTCCAATATCTAAGAGCTTATACTTTTAAAATCTACCTAGAAAAAATAGTGTTTTCATCTAGGTGATGGTAAAAAATTAAATCATTTGTGGTCAAATGGGCCAATCCATGTTGCCACGACTAAATAATAAAATTAAAAAAATAGATAAAATGAAAAAACTTGGAAACATTTTTAACATGCATATTAAATAATAATAAGTATGATAAGTAATAAATGTTTTTATTAATGACGGAAATGGAATGTAAAATTTAAAACCAATTGAAAATAAAAATGTTTTCCTATTTTCTCTCATTAAATCCTGTATTCAAGATATATTTTTCTCATCATTAAATTCTTGTAATTAAATTCACAATATTAATTTTAATAGTATAAAAATAAATATTTTGAAAACAAAACCATTTTCTTCCCTCCCGGTGGTGGGCAAGCAATTTGACCATTTGGGGTCAAATGGATTAATAAATAATGTCATAATTAAATAATAAATAACTATGAAATGTAAGAAGTATTTTTGTTAATGATAAAAATGGAATGCCAAATTCAAAATCTACCTAGAAATTAAATGATGTCATAGTCAAATGATAAATTTTTTAATAATAGAAAATACAAAGAATCACAAAAAAAGATAGAGAAAATTTTGGGCACACATCTAATGTTATATATTTATAAAAAATAAAATATTGGGTACATCTCTAGTATTGTGCATTCATTATATTAAACAAACATAAGTTTTATACATAAGAAATAAATTTATCAATGATGGAAATGTAATACAAAATTTAATGTCAACCTAGAAATCAAACAATTTTTATTTTTAGATGGTGGGTTAGTGGTTTGAGTCAAATGATACCATAGACAAATAAAAATTAAGTGTGAAAAGTAAAAATATTTTATATAATGTAAATGAAATATATAATTTAAGGCTCAGTTTGGAAAGAGTACAAATGCAAATATGTACAACATAAATACATACAAAACAATACAAAATATAAGGTTTTGCACTTTACATATTTGCATTTGTACTTTTTCCAAACTCAGCCTAAAGGGAAATTATAGTCAAAGTCGGTTGTACATTTAAAATTAATTTGCATGTTGGTCCAAAAACCAACAAAACTCTGACAACCGGATCTATATTTCAAATTATAAAAACCCCCGCCATGTCATCGAAGGCTTATGTGGTTGTTGCCAACATGGGAGTTTTAATCCATGTTGGACACAACAAAAAACCTATACCGAAAATAAGTTTTCGGTTTCTCTCCCACTCCCTTTGTTTATCGATCTCCCTCCTTTCTCTCTTATTCATCACTCGATCTCCCGCTCCCCTTGTCTTTCCCACTCTCTCAGGTTCGGTTTGTAGTCAAATCAAAACCTCTGTCTGTGTGTGTGTGTGTGTGTGTGTGTCAATATCTCCTCCCTCAATCTCTATCGTTCTCCATTTGGTGTAAATTTCATAGCCAAGAGTTTCTTATGAATTTTTATCAAATGGGTGTAATAGAATCATACCAAGTTGGTCTCATGTTCTTTTATACGACCTGATTAATACCATATAAGTGTGTAAGAAAATAAAACAAACGAGAGAGAGAGAGAGCGAGAGAGAAACTGAAGGAGAATGATAGAAATTAAGGGAGAATGAGAGATCAACCAAAGAAAGAGAATGAGAGAGATTGAGGGAGAATGATAGTTAGAGAGAGAATGAGAAATTGATATAGAGAACATGAATACAAAAACCAAAAACCATTTTTATTTATTTTCAAATCACATAGTCGTTGAGTAGATAAAGATGACCGTGATGTGGTGTGAGGGAGATTTGAGAGAGAGAGAAAGAGAGACTAAAAACCTTCTTTTTATTTTCCAATCACCCAACATTAAAAGGCAATTTCAGTGTAAGTTTTTTGTTGTGTCCAACATGGATTAAGAGTCCCATGTTGGCAACAACCACATAAGCCTCTAATGACATGGCGTGGGTTTTTATCATTTGAAATGTAGAGCCGGTTTTCAAAGTTATGTTGGTTTATCGACCAACTTGTAGCCTAATTTTAAATGTACAACCAGCTCTAACTATAATTTTCCCTAATTTAACACTAATCCAAAAGCAATGCTATTTTCTTATCTAGATGATGGGCCAATGATCCAACTTTTCTAAGAAACACATGATGTCATAATTGAATAAAAAATATTTAAATTTATTTTTAATCATATTGTTACTTTTGTTAATTTTCAATTTCTATCTTAACTATGATATATCTAAAATTTAGGCAATTAATATGAAGAAAATTTTCTCACATGCAATACATGTGCTTAATTATTAGTATATGTATATGTATATACATTAAAACCTTAACAACATTAAAGATGTCCCCTATAACGTATCATCTTATTACAGGTTTGCATTCTTTGTTGCAAGGTGCAGTTGATGCATCATAGATTTTACAGATTTTGATAATTAAAGAAAGTAAAATCTTTTATTAATGTTTTAAGTATTTGTGATACAAATTAGGAGGATTTTTTTCGTGTGCTTAGTTGGTATTCATAGTGTTTTACCTTTTTCTCATGGATGACCGATGATAGACATTAAACATGTTGAAACCAAACTTTTAAAAACTGGATCAGACACGGAACCATCTTGGCCATAGGTTCCTGGGTCAAACGGTCTGACAATCCAGTTTAAATGGATGGACCATTCTGATTTTAAAAAAAAAAAAGATTAAAAAAATGGCCAAAAATCATTGCTCGGGTCGATGGATCGACTGCCCAGACCAGTGGGTCACTAATCAAATCAACATTTTTTGGCCTAAGAGCGGTTTTAGGGTGAAACAAAACCAGTTACCTCGACTGTTCCCGGGTCAACTGGTCAAACCATCCAATCCAATCCAGTTTTCAAAACCATGATTGAAACCAGTTACCTCCTCGACTGCTTGCATGAAATAAATTACATAAGTATAGAGATATTCCCGACATATGGCTGCAAAGGTTGTTGGAACAGGGTGAAGTCGGACTCAGACTCTATCAATAGACTGATAATATATTTTTGTGTAGTTGAATGTGCTACAGATTTGCAATGTCGAAACTTGGGAACCATCAACGCAAACTCAATAGAAAGAACCAAACTTCTTGAGAATTTATGGTTCAGGGTGGTAAGGGTCCTTCAAAACCTAATCACACATTCGCATACGCCTTATACCTATCACAGTAATCTATTATAATTTATATATACCAAGGCGGGAAGGGCCTTCGTCAAGATGACGTAGCCTTCTCTTCCCGCAGGAAAAAGTATCCGCACGTGAAATCCTTCTTCGCGTGCGAAAAGGGCTTCTCTTCCCAGGAAAAGGTATACGTGAAATCTTTCTTCGCGTGTGAATATAGCAGGATGCTTGGATCTGTCCAGAAGGAGTCGTGGTCCACCTGTTCGATCCCGTCGCCGGTCACCATTTCTTCCATGGTGACGGCATGGTTTGCCGCTTCACTAAGACGCGGCGTTCCATTCAGGAACGAGCCATTGGCCGCCCTGCCTTTTTGAAGGCCATTGGTGAGCTTCACGGTCACCCTGGTATTGCTCGGCTTCTTTTCTTCTATGCCAGAGTACTTGTCCTATTCCCCGATTGCATTCAAGGCGTCTATGTTCGTAACTAGCCGAGCCGTCGTGGACGCTAACAGCGTGAATCATACCGTCACCATCGAAGAAATGGTGACCGGCGACGGGTTCGAACAGGGGATTGGCGCACGGCCTCTATGTTCGTCCGGTTAATCCGGACATTGATGGCCCCTTTTGATGAAAGCTTCCAAAACAAGATTTGAAACCTCATTTGAACTCCCTTCCTTTCTTCCGAGCCCTAGCCGCAACCAGCGAGAAACCCCTCTGCAACCGACGTTCAACGGCAACAAGTCAGCCAGCGGTAAGCATTTTCTTCTTCTTCCCTATAAACTGATTTATATTTTGTTTTTGAATGATTCTTGATAGGCGGAAATCAACAGGAAACCGACAGCAGACGAACAGGCAACCAGCGATAAACTTTCCGCCTCTTCTTCTTCTTCTTCCTCCTCCTCCTCCTCCATTACATTGATTTCCACTTCATGCTTTGTTTTTGAATATTTCCAGAACCGGATTTCCCTCTCTCCTCTTCTCTTCTTGTAAAACCAATCGTCTTTGATTTTTTCTTTTAACCATGGTGGGTGTCTCTCCTCTCGCCAAATACAAGCTCGTTTTCTTAGGAGATCAGTCTATTAGTATAAATCAACCATTTCATGTAAAACAAATTTGACACTTCATGCCAGGTATTAGGAGTTTTGTCCATTATAGATTTTCGCTAATTATCTGTCCTATTTCCAATTAGGTTCATGCCTTGTCTGTACTGATTTGTTTTGTTTTCTTTTTTCAATAAATTTGTATTGTTTGGTAGTGATAATTTTGGTTGTTGTATCAAAATACCGATTTGAATTGTCATATTTCCAATTTACATTAATCGTGATTTTAAGACTCTGTATCAACAATAAGAGAGCTCATCTCTTGTTGGATCTCAATTCTTAACCAAATGTCCTCACTACGATGTCTCTCATGATGGAAGACACCATGATCCCTCTCAAGGTTTCCAATTTTTGGACTGAACGAATAGCATCAATGGGGACTTGGTCCATCAATGATAGATTTTGCTTCCTTGTAACATCTTGTAGGCTGTAACCAATATCGTAAAACTTGTAATCATATTTGAAGGAGTCCCACCAGATGTATGGGAAACTCCTAAAATAATCTTGCTTTCCTATAATACAAGGTAAGAGGAAAATTAGATGTTTCTTTAGCTTTTAACAACTGCTCTATGTATGTTGTCACAGGAATGAGTTCCCAATCTCTACTCACAAATATCCATTATTTAGCAATCTAAGTTGTGAGGGCACATACTAGCATTATAAAAAGAAATGCATAATCTGAGTATGCAAATACTAAATAGGTTGTTTATAATAAACTTATAGATTACATTCTTTCTACAATAATTAAGCTTTTTAGATGTGGATGGGTCCTATCAGCCACTTACAGATTATGTTACTACAGGTCTGGTAGTAATTGAGTTCCAAAGTGACAAAGTTATATTTCCTTCACCTTCACAATACCAATGCAGGGCAAGAAGCAACATTGAAGCTGAATGGTGGGCAGTTATAGGAGCCATGGAGTTGTTATGAAATAGATGAACCAGCCGCAATTGGAATGGCATTGGGATAAGAAGATACTTAAGACTGTGAAGAACATGCTTTCTTTTTATTTTTTTTCTTGCCAATTAAAGATGAATAACATTATCTTTGTTTTTGATGTATATGAAATCTTACTTGTCAGTAGGATAGACAATGATATAGCTCGCCATATTTTTGTCTTTTTTTTTGTAATTATAAGATGGATACATTGTCATCTTTACTGAAAAGGTTGATGTTAACACCAAAAAAAAAAAAAAGGATTCTTCCTTTAGATGGTGAGACTATTGGCATCGATGCAGACTGCAAAGATATTAATGATCCCAGAATCAGCTTGTGAAACAGATGCTGATTTCGAATGCAAAGCCATAAAAAATGTTTAGGAATAGACGAATAGTGCGATCATGTTCATATACAAGGTTCCATCATTTTTTTATTCCATTCTGATTTTAATTGTATAATATGGTTAGATTCGATGGTTGCTGAACAATGCTAACTTGTTAAGAGATCAGAGGCATTAAAGAGCCCTACTAAAATCAAAGCAAGCTACGGTCCCATGAGACAAGAGGACAGAGAAGAAACAACTTGATTGACAGGTGTTTATCAAATAAATCTGGGTTATACACGCAAAAGAAGGATGATATACAATCACAATGTCGTCTCCTTACTCAATTCCATAACTGTAAAAACTCTTCAAGCTCTTGAATTCCTCTATTGCAAACACTCTCCACCCGGATTCTGGTCCTCTTACAGATTAAAAAAACCGCAACGGAGTAGATTTACAAGGGGTAAAATAACTAAAAGAAAAAAGATCAAAGAAAACCATTAAGAAATAAAAGCACAAAAAGAAGATCCCTAAACCCAAAACCTATAGTAAAAAGCAGTTAGGATCTACTCATAAAGAAGAGAAAACTGACCCACCACAATATCCTAGAGGCAAGGGAAAGTTCATAAAAGGGATGACTCAAATATTGAGGATCATGTAAATAAGTTGATCCTGACTCACCATATTTTTTAAACGACAATAGAAGGGCTGTCTACCCTCACTGTCAACATTTTATTGCCTCATTAGTAAGCCAGGTCCACTTGGAGTTGGCCAGCATTTGTTCACTTTCTAAAATAATCCGGCAAAACTTCTGACCGAACTCTTTAGCAATTCCAATAACCATAGACCCACTCTTGATAAGGGAAGATCTAGCAACCATTTGCAACCCCGTTGGACACAACCCTCTTTTCTGTGCCTACAACTGGTTTAGCACCCTTTGGGGCATCCCTAGCTGCAGTAACTGTTGCATTTTCTTCGGATCTTTTCCACTCTCCATTAGACTGAACGGTAGAAGACTCCTTAAGCAAAACGGAAGCAACCTCTACAGATTTCTGCAATCTCAGTTTTCCATTTGTACCGTCCTTTTCCTTATCATCAGTAACAGCAACATCAGCAGGCTTACCATTCCATACCTACAATACAGGTCAATATTCGTAAACCATCGAGATGTATTGCTCAGAATTACCAATGGAAGAAGTTTGCAAGGAATAAATTATGGGTAATTAAACATTAAATCCGTATCTATATAAAGTGGACATAGCTTATAACAAATAGATATAGATAATAGTATAAAGTTCATATCATACCTGCTTCTGCAACTGCAGTTGCTTGACCCTTTTCTCTTGCATTGTCTTTTGCCGAGCCTCATAAAACCCAAAGTCGTCAAGAATGCACGTCTTGCTGGAATGCTCCTTGAATATTTTAAGCATTTGAAGCCCCTGATCCATCTTTACCTGTAGAAACCAAAACATCGGACATTAAAAGAAAATAATAATATAGGATATATATATATAATATATACAGAGACAGTGCGAGAGAGAGAGAGAGAGTATGAAAAGCACACATACCTCTTGAGTGTCCCTACTATTAGTGACGGGCTTGTTCTCATTATTTTCAAGGGTAATGTGCTTCAACAAACTGTTGGGCACATCCTTTACAATATGCCACTTGACCGAGAAGGAACCATTCCATTTGTCTTGTTGCCAGTACTCTACATTCTTGTTAAAATCAACTGGGCCAACCATCTCAGCAAGCCCAATAAATTGCCCACTAGTGTTCACCTGGGAAAGAAGAATAAAAGCAGGAAGGTTAGACTATGAGCAGATTCTTTTTAAAGAAATGCATAACGCATCACAATATGTACTCACAGAGAAGAATAGGAATACAGGGCAACCATCAGGCTTCTCCTGTGCCTCCTGGTATGCAACATCCAGCTTCTTGTTCCCATTAGGTGTGCTGGCCCACACATTATACTTGATGCTCTTGTGAACATCATCCTC
>NW_010729092.1:6175007-6193347 GCF_000365185.1 Nelumbo nucifera | reverse complement strand
GCGGGTTTTGGCTGCCCATCAGAAAAAACCGGGCTATCTATCCAGGGTACTGGAGACCGCATCCCATCATAACCAAATCTTAGGTCCTGGTAGCCAGATGTTGGGATGCCTCCAGATAAAACTCCTCTACAATAAGTATTGTTTGAATTCAAAGTTGAGTTATGGTTTGTTGGTTTCAATGGTGCTGAGCCATTATTAGCATTGGAATTTCCATTTGCAACACCATTAGCATTTCCCTTGGTTGTTTCTACAGTCAGAGGTGCCTGCTCTGCAGCTACGGAGGTGGAAACCTCCACCTGGGAAGACATCTGGTTAGAGGGATATGGGCCAACAGGGGGAGGAGTCGGTGGCTGGTAATAAGGACTAGGATACTGATAATGTTGAGGCCCATACAGCTGACCATCATGCCCCATGGTGGGAACTGGAGAACCTGCTGGAGAGTATGCACCATAAGGTGCATATCCATAACCATGGTGATACATAAGAGAACCATTATCCCCATAAACTCCCTGCCAACCAGAAACAAGCTTATTAAAACCAACATGTAACATAATACCCAAACCAAAACATTGAAATTATCAGTTCTGACAGAAAAAAAAATATCAGTGATAACTCTTGAAAGTTGACTAAATTAAAAGGATTTCATTCCAAAACATAATGAAATATATTGAACAGCAACATATATAAGCAATGCTGAAATAAAAACTTACAGTTGGCATCTCTACTCCATCAGGATTTACGTATCTAGGGTAATCGTCCCACTCATTAATGTGCCCATCGTAACCTGAAGATCAAATATCTAAATAGTCATCAAAAACAAAAACCAACAAATGCAATAGCAACAAACAGCGTTTGCAGTAATTTATAAGTGAACACATTCAAAAAGAAACCAGCAGAAATTAGCTAACCTCCATAATAATAGGCAGTAGATGCATAGCCATTAGGAAGATAGCACATTGATGGATCCATAAAATCTTGAAGTAAAGGAGTTGTAGATCGTTCAAATGACTGGACAGGACCATTGTGTGCTTCAGCAGCTTCAACAGACCCATACTGAATAGTAGAAGGCTGTGGGAAAAAAATTAATAACAAAGAGATGCAATGGAGAACATAGGAGAATATGAGCAGCTGAAAGAGAATATGGAATGTTCTTTCAAAGCATTATATCAAAAAAAAATGTGTTACCTTTTTGGTGGCCTCAGGAACTTCAATATTATTGGTCTGAGAATCTATTGACAACTTCTGCAGTAAATCTGCAGCTTCTGAAATATTATTGGTAAAGGAAACAACAAGTATCCGATAACATTTTATGAAAAATAAACAAAAAAATGGTTGTGTTAGGAACTCTATCAAAAGGAATTCTTAATTCATTACCAACTTCTAAAACATATTAGCTGTCAGACACACTAAAAGCTAGAATAAGAATACCTCTTTATCCCTAAAGCAACTCTATCTATTTTACTTAAGTCACTGTATTTTGTCAGTTTTACGTTGGTAATTTGTGGTTCTAAAGTTAAGAAAAGCTTCCCTTCTGCCCAATAAAGAAATGTTAAGAAAAATTTTACTCCAATTTGTTCCATTGCACACACTGTACGAGTATGTGAGAATGGAAAATATAGATTTGTGAGACAAGCAAATCATGAAGTAACGGTAATGAATATTTCATAATAATTTTATTGTAAACTTCCTTGAAAATGAGGATAGTAATCATAAGCTATAAGAAAATCGACCAGCAAAACTCTTGATCATCCACAAAATCCCCCAAACTAATTAGTAACTTGAAAGACGAAAGCAATAACTCGGCAAACAAATAGTCATTTATCCTACTGAAGTACAAACCAAATCTAAACAGCAAAAAGAGAAAGAAGAAAAAAGAAAGGGAATGCATTGTTGATGATCCAAAAGCCAACCAACGCAAAATTATGGGTTTTATAGAGAGAGTGACCACGAGCAATAACACCAAACGCCAAATTAAGACTTAATCCGCTATGAGTAAGAAAACTTCCTCAACGAACAAGTTCCGCACAAAAAACAGGATCCGGAATAGATCAATTCCCAAACTTGTAACAAAAGAACTTCAAACTATTCTAAGAATCATGAACTAACATACCTCTTGAAAGCACTAACGCTAAACAATATAGTAGAACTGCAGATGTCTTCTAGAAACATGATCCCCAGATCTAGACATAAACCGTTACAAAACCCGCAAACATCTAAAGACAACATACTGAAAAATAGGCAGCTAAAGGATCTTAAGAAGAAGAGAAAATTCAAGTCTACGACTGTAAAGTAGATATAGGAAAATGAAAGTAAAAACACTGAGCAAATAAAAGCATACCAACATACTCAGTATTAAGTAAGGATACGGTCCGCAGGAGGAGCTACCGCTGCCATGATCTGATTATGCGTGGAGACGAGCAATGGTGGATAAAAGAAGGATGTAAGAAAACCCTAGAAACGAGAACGAAGATTAGGGGATATTGGAGGGGAGAGAGAGAGAGAAACCCTAAGAGAGAAAAAAGGTGAGGGTCAGGTCAGCCGCCAAGAAGGGTTTGGGCTTTTGGAAAGAAAGGGTTTTTAAGATGGAAAAGCGGTGATTCAAATAGCACCACGGCTCCGCCTTCAAAACAGGATTTTCTTTTGGCGTTTGGAGTTTGGAGGGTTGCTCTCTCGAAACCCTAATCACAAAAACAAACAAAAATGAATTACCACATGGACATGGACATGGACATGGGCTTCGGTGTGGATGGGCATTTAAGGCCCTATACTTACTGGCTGGCTTCTCATTAATTCGTTAAAGACCTAGATCATAATGGGATGTCTCTTTTGAAACCAAACCGCGACCAACTCCCCCCAAACCCAAAGGGAAAAACCGGTTTAAGTCCGGTTTAGTCATGTTGATATTTTCCAATCTGAATTCTTAAAGTCTTAACCCAACCTAATTCGAACTTTAATCTGTCAAAGGCCCAACCCAAGGTAGATGAGCAGAAGTTGGATCCCAAGTCTAGACGTCAAAGGACGGTCACACACTAAAATGCAATGGACCATACCATCAATGTAGTAGACACAATCTTGGGCCTAGAAGAATTGCAGGGGCCCAGTCCCCCATTCAGCCCTCATATGGTGAAACCAAACCGACCTACTATTGATCAATGATCAGCCCCACCAATTGGTCTATAATTTGATAACGGACCCGGATTTTTTTAGACCAGAAAAAAAAAATAAAAATAAAAATAAACACTTTATAACTGATTAAGTTGTGGAGCATCACAAAAGAAAGTTGTCGGAACATACTGTTCACTGAAGGCTCAAGTCGGGGTCGAAATGAAAATTTAACATGAACTTACCGTTCACTAGATGGGCTTAGCTTAAAATGAATAATGAAAGGAGAAGATGCATTGACATGTTATATGGGTCGGACTTTGGTCTTTGTTTTTGCGATTATTTGAATGGGCCCTGCCTAAGCCCGAACCGAAATATTGTAAAGCAAAGCTTAAATCCAGCCTGTGGAACCATTTATTTTAGGAGGAACACCGAATGACCATCTCCGCTACTTGGTTTTCTTTTACTCGAATATTCATAGAGAGATCAGCTCCGTGCCAATAGCCTCTTTCAACCTTGCATCGGGAATATCTCCTGATGAGGGGTGATTTGGCCCGACCTAATAAATAGAGCACACGTGGATGCGACCTTTCAGTCAGGCAATGATTCAGCACTCTTTGCCACCTCGGGTACTTCAGTCTCTTCGAATAATATTGAAGCCTGAGGACTTCGGTGATCGCATGTGCCGAGGTGGCATGTAATGGATTTTGGAAGTTCACCAACTGCCCTCGAGCCTTTTTGGAATCACGCCGTGTAACCGTAGACCTTATCCTCGTCCCGCTTGAATCAGATGGACACTATAAGCCTTATCAGCTAGCACGTTGGCCTCGTCTGAAACGGAGTGGACTCCAACCAACTGGTCTGAAGATCCCGAAGAGTCTCCTTGGGGCTCACAGCGGCTCAACTATATAAAGGCATCAACCCCCTTGACCTAGGTACGTGCGATTACTTGCTCACTAGCACTCCTATACTCAAGCTTTCAGCTCGTAACCAAGACTACAGTACTAACTTAAGCAACGGAGCGACCTCGCCGGGTTAGCCACCCCGGGTTCTCTGATGTTTCCTTGCTGTTCGAACCAGCTCGCTACGCAACCAGCCTCCAGACAACCTTCCAGCTACAAGCTTCAAGATCGCGCACCATCAATTGGCGTCATATGTGGGAAACATTCAAAAAGCTAAAGCTCTTTACCTCCTAATTATTTCCTACTCAATGGCTTCTTCAAGCAACACCAAAAAGAGCACCGACGTGACCGTCTCCGGGGGACATGATCATAGCACAACCAACCAAGAGTTTCCTTCTGTCTGCATCAGCTAGTTCACTATCCCTCTAATTGCTTTGAGGATCTCTCTTAGCACAATTATTACGGTACACAACAGATGAACATCTCGCTACCACAGGTGAGCACCACTTTCTCTATTCCGAAGCCCTCTGTTGTCCCCCTGGGGTCGAGCACCAGCAGTTCGACAAACTAGTCCAGAGTGTCTGAACCATACAGCTACAAATGAATCAAATGCACCAGTTCCAACAGCTTCAACAATACTATTTCTACCTGTAGTACTAGCAGCAATTTCTGCCACTACAACACCAGTGTCAGAACTAGCATCAATCTCAAAACCCGAATCTGAAAAAGAACTCGAACCAGTAGTAGAATGTGCGCCCGTCTCCTCCCCATGGTGTGGTAAATCCCCAGGTTCTAGTTCCCCCTGAAACCAAATCCTACATTGGGACAGGATTGAGGGTCGACGTACACCCACTCCCCCACAAGGGGGTAAAAACTAGAACGAGCGGCCCGTGGTCAGCCACCAAACGAGGACCGATCAGTAGCAACATTTGTGGAGGGAGAACCTCAAGCCCCAAGTAAGTGACCAGCGGCAGCTCGGGGCCAGAGGAGCGAGCTCACGCCGAGTCCCCTCTGAACCTCGCAACATCCATCAACAAGTTCATGACCGTGAAGAAGCAGGAAGCTAGAACCCTCTCCCACCTCGCAATAGTATTCGAGAACATGAGCGGACGAGGATTGAAGTCCAAGACAACACAGGGATCAACAACACCAATGAGGAAGCAACAAAGAAATGGCGTCACCACAAGTCATTTCGACAGTCCGCTAGAAACAACCCGTCACCTAGGACCAGCCAACCACTGGAGCAGAGCAAGGCACGGGAGGAAGTAAGCTCAGTAGCTACACAGCCGGCTCCAATTCTGATGAGCCAGCCCTCCCCCCTATCGTCAGAGATTCTTGCGGCCCCGAGACCAAAGGACTTCAAGGTCCCAACTCTAGAGACCTAAGATGTGAAGTACGACCCCAATGATTACGTCGATGTATTCCAGTCTCAGATGCTCCTCGCTGGGGCAGATGAGGCCAGCATGTGCATCGCCTTTTCTACTACTTTCAGAGGAGTAGCCAGAACGTGGTATAGGAGTTTAGCACCGGGCTCAATTACTAGCTGGGCCCAGTTTGCTGATCGCTTCAATGCCCACTTCATCACTTGTAAGAAGTGCCCGAAGTCCCAAGCGAGCATTCTGAATGTGGTGCAGAGGGAGAATGAGACCATCCAATGTTTTATTTCATGCTTCAACGACGAATGCTTACAATTATTGGACCTCGAACCAGTTGTTCGGCTCACTGCAGCGATAAAGGGAGTCAAGCACAAAGAGTTTGCATGGCACCTTAGTGTTTACCTGCCGTAGACCATTGAGAATTTTGTCTCCAACGCTGAAAACTTTATGAAAACCGAGGAGGCGCTTAATCCCAAGGTTGAGGCCCCGCAAGGAGAAAAGAGGAAAAGGGAAAACGAAGAAGCTAGCAGTAGTAAGCATCTCCAAGAAAGAAGAGTAATGCTCCATCTTGGGGTTCTAGTTCAGGTCGGCGATCTAGGACACCCCCCGTTGAAAGGTCCTCCTACACTCCCCTCAATGCGAAGCTAGGTGAGACACTGATGTCAATAAAGGACGCCAATTACCTCAAGTGGCTGCCCAGAATGAAGGGAGATCTGATGACCAGAAACCCAAACATCTATTTTCACTTCCATTGTGACTTTGGCACACCACTGAGAACTGATGGAACTTGCGCGATGAGACTGAGGAGTTGATCCGCCGCGTCTACATGAAGCAGTACATCCAGCGCGATGGTAGGGAGTCGGGAGATTGTCAAGCCGACCAGAGAAGAGATGCTCCAGAGTCCAATAGAAGAAATGATCAGCCACCTCGGTAGCAGCATCCGCCTAAAGACAGGCCAATCCGCGAAGTGATCAACATGATCACCGACGAGTCCATTATTGCGGGGTGTACAACAGCAGAAAGAAAAACCTCAGTTCGGGAGCTCGAACATGAAGCAGAAAATCCATCGAAGAGGCCTTGGATCGAAGAGCCTATCTACTTCACTGAGAACGACGCTCGTAGGATATATAATCCGCACAATGATGCCCTCGTCGTCAAGCTAGTAATCAACGATTTCGAGGTAAAGCGAATACTAGTGGACTCAGAAGTTCCGTGGATATTCTTTTTCTGTAAGCTTTTGAACATGGACGAAGTAGTCAAGCCCCTTGGACGAATCACAGTGCCAATTGCAGCGAGAATGTGGTCCAACTTAGCGCGCTTCGAGCACACCTTCCTTGTGGTCGCGACGCCGTCCCCCTACAATGCGATTTTAGGTCAGCCCATTCGGCATGCCCTTCGTGCAGTCGTGTCCACCTACTATCTGGCGATGAAGTTCCAGACAGACTGCGGAGTAGGGGTTATACGAGGTGACCAGCTGGAATCGCGTAAGTGCTACGTGGCCGCACTAAAGGGCAAGGCGAAGTTGGCAGACAATGTCGAACTAGAGCCTCCACCCGAGCAAATAGAGGAGTGAGCTGCCCCGATGGAAGAAATCGTCCATGTCCGAATCTCTGAAGACGAGACGACGAAGACCTTCTAGATCGGCGCACTACTAAGCGAACCTCTCCGATTGCAGCTGATAAGTTTTCTACTTGAAAATTTAGATGTTTTTGCTTGGTCCGCGGCAAAAATGTCCAGAATTGACCCAAGAATAATTACTCATAGAATTAATGTGAACCCCTCAGTCATGGTAGTCAAACAAAGAAAACGGAACCTTGCCATGGAGCGGTGGAGCGTAGTTGACGAGGAGGTCGGAAAGCTTCTCGCAGCGGACTTTGTTAAGGAAGTGATAACTATGCATTTTGATGCCTTAAGGGCATCATTTCAGGGGTATTTTCAACCTTAGAATAGTTAGAGTATGCCCTTTCCCTAGTTAAATTGAATGTTGTGACCTCTAAGGGTCTCTGTGCAAATTCTGTGGAAAACTAGGGAAGTTACATGGCTGAAATGTAGTTTTTGGGAAACTGTGTGAAGTCCAACTGAGAGAGGGGGTGTTTTTGTGAAAAACTGAGAACATGAGAGCGCCTCCTATCTCTTAAACCAAGTTTGGCGCCCCTCCTACTGTGTTAGCATGCTCCTCTCTCTTTACCAACCCTAGGGCACTTTTTAACCTATTCTTTTCCTCCTTAGCAAACCCTATCCAACCCCAACAGTTTAATTTGCACCCTCCACCATTCATTATAGGGAACTCTCTTTGTAGCTTTTAAACCATAGGGCGCCACCTAATTTCTAGTCCTCACCATTCAGCCCCTAACCTCTAGATTTCATCCCTTCACTCCATCCTTTATCTCAGCCATCCACTCTACGGCACCACCCTCTCCTTTTAATCGCCACCTTTCAACCCTAGGCGCCTAAATCCTCACCATCCATTTCTAGGCACCCAAATCTCAGCCCTACATAATATTGGACGCCATCTTCTATTCTTCTTAGCCTTAGGATAAACCTAGAACCATCCTAACCTTTAATTAGAAACCCTAGGGTGCCCATATCTTTGCTAAAACCCAACTGCCGCCCCCTCTTTCTCTCTAATCCCAAAAGTATCTACCCTTCTCTATAAAAAGGACCCAAGGGCTCTTGAGAAAGGGTTGGATTCTGCCCCCAGGTAAGACGGAAGGTTGATCTTGAGAAGTTCAAGGGTAGAGGAAGAGGAGGATGCTCAAGGAAGAGGAAGGGTTCCTGTTTGCAGTTCACCAACATCACTACTGCCACCTCTGGATTCGGATCCCAACCATTAGTCATAGATTTAATTTCGGTTCTTTCGATTTCAGTTTCGTTATGTCCTTTCTGCAATTTATTTTCATTTTGTTTATTTTTCGTTTACTTGTTTGCAAATCTGGAATTTGACAAGGTAAGACGGAAGGCCTACATCGAGAAGTTCGAGGATCAAAGGAGAGATCCGAAGACTGCTACCTCTGATTGGATTATAGATTCTTTATTTCATTTCTTTCATTTATTTATTTATTTTTTTGCACTTTTAATTTCTGTAATGTTCGAATTCTATCTTTTTCAGTTTAATTAATTAATTTTTATATTTTTGCACTTCCTTCTTGTGTTCTCTTTTTCGGATTTGAGTACGTATTAATTTTTCCCTCGCTTTCCTATGGATACGACATATTCTCATCATTTTACTGTGTTAGTAGTTGCTTGAGAATCGTAAACTGGTGTTCCGAAGTATTTAACGACACGTTTTCATATCACACCAGGAGGTCCAATGCCTAAGTTGGATGGCCAACCCTGTGCTGGTGAAGAAGGCTAACAGAAAGTGGCACATATGCATTGACTACACCGACCACAATAGAGCATACCTGAAGGACTGCTTTCCACTCCCTATAATTGACCGCCTGGTAGACGTGACCTCGGGGCACGAGTTGCTGAGATTCATGGACGCCTACTCCGGCTACAACCAGGTTAGGATGGACGTAGCCGATCAAGACAAAACTGCATTTATAACCGAACTGGGGCTGTACTGCTATAAAGTGATGCCCTTCATACTGAAAAATGCTAGAGCAACTTTCCAGCGACTTGAAAAACAAGGTTTTTGAGCCTCTTATTGGAAATAAAGTAGAGTGTTATGTTAATGACATGGTTGTGAAGACCCAGTTTTTGAACTCTTTAATTAACGATTTAAATTGCGTGTTTCAAATTCTAAGAAAATATAACATGAAGCTCAACCCAAACAAGTGTCTTCGGGGTCACGTCAGGCAAGTTCCTCAGCTATATAGTGAACCAACGTGCCATTGAGGCCAACCCGGACATAATCAAGGCCATATTAGATATGAGACCGCTCCAAAAGATAAAGGAAATACAAAGGCTAACTGGCCGGGTAGCTGCCCTAAACTGGTTTATGTCTAAATCGACGGGTAGGTGCCTACCCTTTTTCAAGACAATTAAAAAGAATGAAGACTTCGTGTGGAACAAAGAATGCAAGCTCGCATTTGACAAGTTGAAAAAATACTTAAGTATCGCACCGGTTTTAACCCAACTTGAGGAAGGCGACGAGCTAAAGTCGTACCTCTCGGCAAGTGACGAGATGGTCAGCTCGGTACTAATCAGAGAAGTAGACCGGGTCCAATGGACTGTCTACCATGTAAGTAACGTATTGCAGGCTGCGGAAACCAGATACCTCGACATTGAGAAGCTGGCGTATGCATTGGTAATTACAACTCGGAAATTATGCCCGTACTTCTAAGGCCACACGATCATCATCCTAACCAACAAGCCTTTGAAGCATGTTCTGCTAAAGCCTGAGGTATCTGGTAGGTTGACGAAGTGGGCCATTCAGCTGAGCAAGTACGATGTCCGGCTTGAGCCATGCCTAGCGATCAAATCCCGAGTCTTGGTGGATTTCGTGGCAAAATGTACATTCAACACGCCGACCCCTGGACTGACTGAGCCCATTAACACATTTGAGACGTCAACTTGTGCGGCATCGGTGCCGATCGGAGTAGGACCGACATGGGATGAGGAGCCCTAAATCCTCCATGTTGACGACTCGTCTAATCAGCGAGGAAGTGGCGTCGGACTAATACTGTACGAGCCGAACGAGGTAAAGCTGGAGTATGCTCTCCGGTTCGGATTTGAGGCATCGAATAATGAGTCGGAGTACGAGAAATTAATTGCAAGGATGAGTTTAGCAAAGGAAATCGGCGAGAAGTACCTCGTAGTGTGCAGCGACTCCCAACTAGTGGTGAATTAGGTCTACGGTGATTTCGAAGATCATTGGCGATGAGGACAGAGAAGTCCGGGAACAGAGAAATCTCTGCTTCAAGTACGAGGAAAGAAAACAACAGTGTATTCTCTCATTCATTCTCTGGAAACCTGAAATACCCACAAAGGAAAAAATGTGTTTCTAGTTGCCCATCTTCGACGAGGTCGTCACCCAGTCATTTCGATGTGCTTTGTTAACATCGTTGGAAGCATGCAGTATGCAGATTCATTGTCAATGGAGGAGTTGTAGAGTGCGATTCAAGGAGCCATTACTCACTGCAAGAACTCCTTGCTTCAAAAGTCAGAACAAAACGCTGGTGAGTAATTAGATTCGAAAGTTAGTGTTAATTTTGCTCAAAAAGAATGTATCTAAATCTCTGTTTAATTTTTGTTTCTCTCTAATCTCAAGAACTTAAAACTAGATGTCTCTTAGAAGAGAATGTATCTAAATCTCTTCTCTTATAAGATGATGATTACTACGAGAAGCCCATCTCGATTTTCTCTTGGTTTGGCTTGACAATTTACGTTTACGGATCTAGGCTCTTGGGCTCTGAATTTATTAGGCTTAATGGGTGTTCGACTTTTCTGACAATTTACGTTTACGGATCTACATCCATGTTTATGGATGAGAATGAAAATGTTGACGACGCCATTGAATATTTCATTTTCAAGAGGACTGGAGTGCATGAATTAAAGCAAAAGTTGGAGGAAGAAACAGGGATCGAGGATCGTGAAGTGGGGAAGATAAACATTGTTTTTCTTCCTTGTTCGAATAATTATTACAAGGGTAATATAGGGATTAAAAAATATTATAATGGCCTTTTTGGACGGAAGGTAAACGTAAGGGGGTCTTTGTATCACAGTCATAGTATAGGATAGTACAGGAGGGTCTTTGCTGCAAAACAAAGTACATGGGAGTCTTTGTCACAGACCCCATAATACAGAGGGGTCTTTGTAATTTACCTAAAAAAACAGAGCAAAGAAAATCATAATGATATAAAAGCACTAAATTGATACCCCTAAGCCCAAACCCTAAATAAAACATGTTAGGAGCTACTCACTATAAAATATAAAATTGAGAGAAAACCAACCCACCATAATATCCTAATGCCAGCAATAAAAAGGGTAATAAAACAAATGACTCAAATATTCAGAGGTCAAGAGAAGAGATGAACCCAACTTTACCACAATTTTGAAACGATGCTTAAAAAGATGCTCTATACCCTCTCTCAATATTTATTTCCTCTAAGGCCTCGTTCGCATTTCGGTAAGTTATTTATTATCTAGGTAAATGCACTTACACAGGTAATTGTTTCCTAGGAAAGATTTACCCGGGTAAGTGCATTTACCCATGTTCTTTTATCTCCCATGTAAATAAGGCAATGCCCATTTTATCCATAAAAATCTATTATTATAAGGGGCATTTTTGTCCCTTTCAAGTGTTGGCAACTTCCCCCAAGGTGGGAAAGTTATTTACCCACCTAGTATATGGGTATCACTTACCCGGGAAAATAAACTTTCCATGGTCCCCACATAGATTTGAAAAAAGAACAAAGGATTTTTGGAACTTCCCCCCCTCTCAAAATCCAGAAAAAGAGCGCCCCCTAAGTCCTAAGTGAGGTTCACTTTGAGACACTATTGGAAAGTTGGCCGGAAATTGCCCCCTTGCTAAGCTAAAATCCAACAAAACTTCTAACCAAACTCTTCCAATTACTATAGACCACTATTGATGGAAAAAAAGAAAAAACAAAAAAAAAACTAGCAACTATTTGCAACACAACCCTCTTTTATGTGCATAAAATTGGTTTAACACCTTTTGGGGCATCTCTAGCTCCTACAATCCTCCCATTCACATATAAGGATTAAAGTATCAATATTGGGTATCATATCAGATGCAGATATGCTTTGGAAACGCATGGATACGGACGAAAAACATAGAAACACTTGGCTACGCTAAAAAAATGAATATTTCATTCCATAAATATATTACTAACAACTAGTTTAATGTCAAAATAGCTACAAATAATAAGAATTGTATATTTTAATGATATATATGAAGAAATATATTACAATTAATATAACGGAATGCATAGATATAATATAATTTTATTGAAATGCAACAATCAAGATTCCAAGACAATATTACATAGAATAATACAAATTAATACATGCACACCGTCATTATTATCTTATTCTTTATTAAAGACCAATGCACAAACATATGCAACTATTATATTTTAATTATTGTATCAAATTTTTCTATTTTACTACTTATAATTTTTAACATTAACAAAAAAGTCAACTCGAAATTAATTCTCAAGACTTTAGTAAACACTATTTTCATTTTTGTAAAAATAAATATGTTATTATAAATTGTAGATTAAAATATTAATTGATAATTTATAAAATTATATAGTCCTAACTTCAAATATATCAAATCTATTAGAATTTCAAAGATACATGTTATATGAAAATTCATAAATTTTAATTACTACAATAATTATATCATTATTAATTTTTTTAAAATAAAAATATTTTTAATATAAATATAGATTAGTGGGTCTCATAGATTCAATTTATATTAMTTTTTAAACATTTTATAAACAATATTTTTTTGGTAATAATAAATACATGATTAATTAATGCAAATTAAAATATTAATTAATAATTTATAAAAATTTTGAAATATATATCATGTTCAAATTTATAATTTTTAAGTATTAAAATAATAACTCAATTATTAATATTTTTAAATTTCTTTAAATTAAAAATCTATTTTTTGATATAAATGTGGATTTGATAGATTATTTACTCCATTGGTTTATAAAATATTGACTTAAAATATTATTATTTTTTATTTGTAATTAGAGTTGTTGAAAATAAGTGTATGGTGGTTGTTGGGATTTTATGTAGATGCTATGTAATAAACGTTAATTTATTTCATTTATTGACATAAAATAAAAGTTGGCTTTGTGGTTAACGATGCATCGCTCTTGAGCGCTAGGCGACTTAGGGTCTTAGGACACAATGGTGTATCAATCCGATACGTACCCCATGCCAGTTTGACCCGATACCAAGACAATACGCATTGTATCGGGCATACTATATTGATATTTTAATCCTTCTTCACATCTAACCTTTTCCATTCACCATTAGCGTGAACAGTAAAGAGACTCCTAGAGCAGAGGTGAAGTAACCTCTTAAGATTTCTACAGTCTTGATTTTTCATTTCCACAATCTTAATAGCAGCAACATCAGCAGGCTTCCCATCCCATACTTGCAGCGTAAGGAGACCATTTGTCAAATGTAGAGTCATAGATCACTTATTAGTGTAGTGTTCAAATCTTGCATGCTTTTGAAATTGTTTTTGTTTGGAGCTTTTCTCTTGCATTGTCTTTCGACGACACTCATAAAACCCAAAATCATCAAGAACGAATGTAGACATTTGGCAATAAAAGACAATAAGAAATTAAAAGATACAAAATATATCACCTCTTGAGTATCCTGCTATTAGTATTTGTTCTCATTGTTTTCAAGGGTGATGTGCTTCAATAAACTGTTAGGAACATCCTTTACTATATGCCACTTCACCGGGAAAAAAAAAAGTTTGGACTAAATTGAGCACATCCCTGTTAAAGAATAGAATGGCATATCAAAATATATGGTGATACTCGTAGAGAAGAACAGGAATACAGGATAGCCACAGGATAGCCACTAGGGTCGAATGGTCTGACGGTTCAAACTGAATAGATGGCCCATTCTAATAAAAAATACCGAGACAACAGTTTATTAATCAAATCAATAGTTTTTGGCCAAAAAGAAGTTCTACGCTGAAACAGGACTGATTCCTGGTTTTTCCGGTCTGGTCCGATTTTAAAAACATTGGCCGCCAGGCTTCTCCTATGTCTCATAGTACCCAAAATCCAGCTGCTTCTTATTGCCATTAGGTGTGCTGTCCCACACATCATACTTGATGCTCTTATGGACATCTCCTCATTGTATGATTTAATAATGAAAAACTTTGCATCAGAATACTTCTCCGGGAAATCTTCTCTACTGTATTGTTCTTTGTCAGGGAATGACACTTGAATTATCTCTATTTTCACTGATATTCCCATTTGATGGTAAGCTCTGCCCCTTGGCAATTGTGATGGGTGCAAACACCTTCTGATTCTTGAACCCTTTTGCTCTGGGTCCTCTGTTCAACTCATTTAGACCATCCATATTCTCGTTCCCATAACCAAAATAACCATTTCCTATTCTTCTTGGTTTATATTTTGAATCAAGTACTACATCCACGACCATTTGCACGAGTATTGATGTAACTTGATCTAGTGCTCTCTACTAGAGGACAGTTCGGACATCAGACAAGTGGGGTCGCCTAATTGAGTTGCAAGGCAAGTAGGTCAGATTGTTCGGGGTGCTTTATCCGGTGTAGGCACTTCTATGCTTAAGTTAGCGATTAGGAGATTTGAGAGAGCTGAAAGCTTAGATTGCAAGAGAATTAGAGAGTTGAGTCGTGAGTACCATGTGAGACTGGAGGCAAGGCCTTTAAAAAGGCGGGTTGCCGTAGGCCTCACGAGTCATGATGTGTGTCCGACATCGTCGGCCCATCTGGTCCAAAGTTGGTTTCGCACCCAAAGATGGACTCCGCGTAAGCTGATAAGGCTTATCCAAGTCCATTCGAATCAAGCGGGGATAAGATAAACTCCATTGACATTGTGTCATGATCCCAAGAAGATCGGAGACAATTGGCTTGCTTCTAGATGAAAGTTACGTGGCACCTCGGCAGGTCAGTGCATATACTAGAGTTATTCACACCTCGGTCTAACTGGATGACCCGAGATGCATGAGGTGACTAGATCACTGAGGTCACCGAGGTCGCTAAGGTGTCACCACATCATTCCGTCACTCTAGGTGTCATCACATTACTAGATGAGCCAAATTATCCATCATCAAGTATCATAACCATTATTCCCATAGCCTGGACCAGTTCTAACACCATTACCACATTGACCGTAAATCTTATTGTTTGGGTACATCCAATTTACAAAACCAGGAGTTGGGTTCAGGCCTTGGATGGTGCAGGCCCTGTCATTTAGAGAAAAAACATAGCAGAGTACAAATAAGAACTTAGTATAAAAATGTAACAAATTACTTAAAAAAAGCATCAGTGTGCGTGTAAAACCAGCACAGATAAGTATCAGATAGTGAGTATGATATGTGGAAGAGGTCGAAGATTTTGGTTCCTTCCCGAAGTTGGGCCTCACTATCAGGAAAAAAATGGGCCATCTATCCAAACAGTGTCGGAGAGAGGAATTTTTCTTGGGGGCCAAATTAAACAAGAAAATGAGAGAAGGAATAGAAGAGGTAGGGTTTGTCAGAAAATGCGGCGGGAAAGTTTGGGTATGGGTATGTAAAGTTGAAGGAGCATTAGAGAAGGTTTGGCCTTTGTTGTCTCTAATGACAAAGGCGCCTGCTTAGCAGCAACAGAGCTGGAAACCTCACCTTGAACAACAGAGCTGTGGGGCGCAGATGTGAATTCATTCAACTGACGATAATGCCTCATGGTGGGAATAGAAGAACCTGTCGGAGGGTATGGACTATGGAGCATAAGGTGCATACCCATAACCATGATAATACATACTTTTCAGAGCCAATAATCAATTGATTAACCAAATCATGGTCTCCATATAATAGGTTCCGCAAACTTTATAAGGGCTTCGCAGAAACAAAAATCAGAGAAATACACATGTATGAAAGCAAAACTAAATGAGAAACTGAGGCTAACCTTGTTTGCCGTGTGAACTTCATTCATGTGCAACTCCATCACACCAAACCGTTTGTAATCTCTGAACCGTTGAGAATCCAAAAACGTGATCATCGACATGGGTGTTCACGACTCACATTAAGGGATTCCCTTGATGGCTTGGTCCGTAACATAACCGCTAATGGTTTAAAGACGATCTAGGGTTGCTCAATATGAAAGCAACTAGCCATTCACAAACCATACTTGTATCCTTCTATTTTTTTTGTTTACGAGACCGTGAAATAGTTTGCCATCGGTGTTAAGAAAAGGTTGAAAAAAGAAATATAGTCCGCGAATTAAAAGGATTAATCATTTAAGAGATCAGGTATGGGGAATTTGGGAAGGGATTTTTTTTGTTTTTTCTGCGGGGGCGAGAGCAAAAGGGTTTCAGACCAAACATTTGACTTGCACAAGACCATAAAAAAGGAATGGAATAGTGCGATCATGTTCATAAACAAGGATCCATTAATTTTCTTTTTTTTAATTCTGATTGTAATTGTATATAATATGCTTCGATGCTTGTAGAACATTGCTACCTTCTCAAGAGATTAGAGATATTAAAGACCGCTACTAAAATCAAAGCAAGCTAAAAGCTCAAATGAGCCAAGAGGACAGGCAGCAGAAACAACTTGACTGACAGGTGTTTGTATCAAAACAAACTGGGTAATACACGCGAGAGGAGGAGGATGATATACAATGACGACGTCTCTCCTTCCTGGATCCTTAATAACTGTAAACTCTTCAAGATATTGAATTCCTCTATTGCAAACAGTTTCCACCCGGATTCTGGTCCTCTTACAAATACAAAAAACCGCAACAGAGCAGATTTACAAGGGGTAATAGATCTAAAGAGAAAGAGAGAAAAAAAAAAAAGATCAAAGAAAACCATTAAGAAATAAAAGCACAAAAAAGATCCCTAAACCCAAACCCTGAAGTAAAAAGCAGTTAGGAGATACTCATAAAGAAAAGAAAACTGACCCACCACAATATCCTAATGCCAAGGGAAAAAAGGTCATAAAGGGGATGATGACTCAAATATTGAGGATCATGAAAATAAGTTTATCCCGACTCACCATATTTTTTAAACGACAATAAAAGGGCTGTCAACATTTTATTACCTCAATAGTAAGCCAGGTCCACTTGGAGTTGGCCAGCGTTTGCCCACTTTCTATAATAATCCGGCAATACTTCTGACCGAACTCTTTAACAATTCCAATAACCATATACCCACTCTTGATAAGTGAAGATCTAGCAACCATTTGCAACCCCGTTAGCCACAACCCTCTTTTCTGTGCCTACAGGTTTGGCACCCTTTGGCGCATCTCTAACTGCTGTAACTGTTCCATTTTCTTCTGATCTTTTCCACTCCCCATTAGAGTGAACGGTAGGAGACTCCTTAAGCAAAACGGAAGCAACCTCTAAAGATTTCTGCAATCTTGGTTTTCCAGTTGCACCATCTTTTTCTTTATCATCAGTAACAGCAATATCAGCAGGCTTACCATTCCATACCTACAATGCAGGTCACTATTTGTAAACCATAGAGTTGTATGGCTCAACATTACCAATGGAAGAAGTTTGCAAGGAATAAATTATGGGTATTATACGTAAATTCTTAACTTATATAAATAGGACATAGCTGATGACAAAATACATATAGATAATAGTTTAAAGTTCGCATCATACCTGCTTCTGCAACTGCAGTTGCTTGGCCCTTTTCTCTTGCATTGTCTTTTGCCGAGTCTCATAAAACCCAAAGTCATCAAGAATGCATGTCTTGCTGGAATGCTCCTTGAATATTTTGAGCATTTGAAGCCCCTGCTCCATCTTTACCTGTAGAAACCAAAACATCTGACGTTAAGAGAAATTAAAAAAAATAAGATGCATACATATAGACAGTATAAAACCACACATACCTCTTGAGTGTCCCTACTATTAGTGACGGGCTTGTTCTCATTATTTTCAAGGGTGATGTGCTTCAACAAACTGTTAGGCACATCCTTTACAATATGCCACTTCACCGAGAAGCAACCATTCCATTTGTCTTGTTGCCAGTACTCCACATTCTTGTTAAAATCAACTGGTCCAACCATCTCAGCGACACCAACAAATTGCCCACTAGTGTTCACCTGGGAAAGAAGAATAAAAGCTGGAAGGTTAGACTATGAGCAGATTCTTTTTAAAGAAATGCATAAGACGTCACAGTATGTACTCACAGAAAAAAATAGGAATACAGGACAGCAATCAGGCTTCTCCTGTGCCTCCTGGTATGCAGCATCCAGCTTCTTGTTCCCATTAGGTGTGCTGGCCCACACATTATACTTGATGCTCTTGTGAACATCATCCTC
>NW_010729092.1:6100083-6171383 GCF_000365185.1 Nelumbo nucifera | reverse complement strand
GGGGGGGGGTCTTAACACATTACTAAGGGTGTTAATAATGAACAAAATACACTCCAACACCCATCTTCTTAAAAGTGAAATCTCCATGCGTGAAATGTGTGGCATCAAATCATGTTGAAAGGGTGTTGGAAGACATTTTTGCTTACGAGAGATCCCAACTCGTTAATAATGGGTTTATAGTTATAATGGCTCATTCGTTGACTATGCATGTAGAGTTGTCAATGGGTCAAGTTTGATTTTGAGGCAGGACGTAATGGATTGCCAATTGGTCCCATGAGATACATCTAAAACAGAAACCAATTATTAATCGAGACAATTGGGTCTCAGCCAATTATACTTGACATCTATAGTTACTTATATTTTTGGTAAGATAAGTTGATAAAATTGAATGTAAAAGAATAAAGCCGTTGTATGATGGTAAAACAATGTTTTTAACCATAATTATTTTGTATACTATCTAATGTCTATAAAATTTATCCTGTTAGAACTAAAGTAGAATCAAAATTACAAAAAACTCATTAGTGCCTTCGAATATTTTAACTATGTAATTGTCTCGGGGCAGCAAGAGTTAGTGTCGACTCAATTATTAATTGTGACAAAATCATAGAATCATAATCAACATAATTTTGGTTGTCAAGTAGACTTGGCCCATCATTGTTATTATTATTATTAGTAGTAGTAGTAGTAGTAGTAGGGTCATTTACTAAAGCATTCCCTATAATTTCACTGATTTACTTAAATTTATATTATATTACTTAATTGACCTGGCATTAAGAAATATTTGTTTTGCCATATAAAAGTCAATGTTTTTGAACCATCGTTGACCCGGATGGTCGGAACGTTCGGCCCTAAAACCGTTCAAACAACTGGTTCCATTTCACCACTAACCCGTTATTGGGTCAAAACCTATTGACCCGACCAGCGGTTCGCAATATAAAGTTGTAGAGATAACTCAGATCTGAGATCTAGTCTGAGACACGAACTCATATATGGGATCTAGCACAAAGAGAAGAGAAGAAGAAGAAGAAGAAGAAGAAGAAGAAGAAGACTTTCTTCTACATGTGTTTTAGAGAAATCGATATTAGATCTGAGATACAAGAACTCAGATCTCTATTTGTCATCGCTGCCTCGTCATCACTATCATCACTATCATCACAATCATCCTCATCCTCTTCCTTCTTCTTCCCTCACTCTCTC
The DNA here is from genome assembly GCF_000365185.1 of Nelumbo nucifera. Next base: position 6,170,186 of record NW_010729092.1, on the reverse strand, counting down.
CTTCCTTCTTCTTCTTTCTTTTTTTCTTTTTCAGCCGACAACAATTCTCCTTTCTCCTTCTGCTTTTTGGCTTTCTCAACCGATATCTATTCTTTCTTATATGAGGTTTGCATATTAGGGCAAATCTTATATAATCATTTGCCTAATATGCAAACCATTCGACCCAGATGGTTGAACCGCTGACTCATAAACTAGTAACTATAACAATTCCATTTCTGGGTCGATTTTTAAAACCTTGATAAAAATAGTAGTATGATCACCTAAACCAAGTTGAAAATGTTGAAGGGCATGGACCCATGGTTGTTTATTCCAAAAGTACCCCTAAATTGAGTGGGAAATGTTCAAGTGTATGAACCCATGGTTGTAAAGAAAATGGTAATTTTGTATAGAGTGATAGCCCATGTTTTATTAGGGGCAAAATGGTAATTTTGTTTTCAGTTTCTTTTGATTAAATTTATTTGAGTGGATGTTAGTGTTGAAACATTTTACACTTTCGTCTAATGGAAGGTCAATTAAGTAAATTGACTGCAAACTATAGGGGATCTTTCACTAAAACACAAAGTATGGAGTATGTTTTAGTAAATTCATGAAACTATAGGCGGTGTTTTAGTAAATTACCCTTGTTGTTGTTGTTAGGGGAATTGTCCAAAACCCACCATCACTTTTTATGAATTCTCTTAAACTCAACATAACTTTTCAAAACGTCCAAAACTCACTATGTCAGTGAGATTTTATTTTCTAAAATTCACCATCCATTACAATACCCTTACATTTCAATGACCTAAGTTGTCCACGTCAACCTAAATGTATGTTTCATGACTAAACAGCCCCGGAATGGTGAGTCAGCCTGTTAGCATCAACACCACCACTGTTCCTAGTTAGTGCTGGTGGTGTGGTGGCATGTCACCCCGCTCCTTTTCGCAAGTGAGGAAAGGTGGGTGGGTGGTGGTGGTCTCTGACGCTAAGCTTCTCAATGTGTGTTTATGCACACCCTCACCAAGCAGAAACAATAGTAGTTCATGGAAATGGAATTCCTATTTGTTCCATATCTTGCCCTTCACTAGGAAATTACATGGACAATGTGTCCACAGTTTAGCTTCATTCCATATCGACGCTGAGGCCCAGCAAGCTCATGCCCGTCGCCATAAACTAGGAACTTCAGACCTTGTCGAGTTGGGGCTCGTTGCCACCTATTGTGAATCCAAGGCATTTTCGTATGCTCGGCAATTGTTTGACGAAACTGATGAAGGAAGATTTGGCCCGACCTCGCAAATCACGCCACGTGGCAAAAAAACAAGTAGCTCGGCACTTACCGAGGGAACAAACACAAAAGGGAAGAGACCAGCAGTCCGAACTCCCTACAAAGTGCCCGAACTCCCTACTTAGAGCTCGAACTCCCTGCAAGGAGCCCAAACTCCCTGCAAGGTGCCCGAACTCCCTACTTAGTGCCCGAACTCCCTACTTAGAGCTCGAACTCCCTGCAAGGAGCCCGAACTCCCTGCAAGGTGCCCGAACTCCCTACTTCATGGTCGAACTCCCTACAAGGTGCCCGAACTCCCTACTTAGAGCTCGAACTCCCTGCAAGGAGCCCGAACTCCCTGCAAGGTGCCCGAACTCCCTACTTAGTGCTCGAACTCCCTACGAGGAGCCCGAACTCTCCCTTTGGCCCCGAGTCGCACAAAGTAGAGACCCGAACTGGCCCGTCCTATGACAGTTCGGGGCCCCCCTTATCCGAACTCAAGACTTCGCCTCACACACCGCTCCGGGCACTTCGCTTCCGGAGCATTGAACTGGACGAACCACACCGTACCTAACACCGAAGGAGTCCGTATCAAGGGGCGGCGCACCTGACTGACTTGGGATCTGATGCCTGACGACCGCATTTCAAACGGCCACCTGCCACCTGCCACCGTCACCTGTCAACCGCTGCCTCCAGTTACAGAGACGGCTCCAACAAAAAGGGCAGTGACGGTTCTGCCCCAGCAGAGGCTATGACGCCCGAACTGGCAGAAGCACGAAAATACTCATTCCCGACTTGACAGGAGTCTAGGAGTGAGTGCGCGAGGTGGTTATAAAAGGCTCTCCACCCCCAAAAAGGAGGTATGCAAAACTTGGCGCTATCTGGTTTTATCTTGCCTTTGAAGGATTCTAACTTAAGCTTTGGAGCCTTTACACCGGGTTCTCCCCGGAGTTTCCTCATCTCCTCTGTTTCAGGTTCCCTGCTACTCAGTTCAGAGGCAAGGTCGTTGACAGCTAAGACCGGCCGGATTGCGCATCATCAGAAACATATCACCGGGACCTAATTTTTGCAACCTCTATAATTGGTCGCTTTACTTGGCACAATCGCCATAAGGAGGCAATTGATATTTTCTCTTGCATGCTTGTCCTCAACATCAAACCCAATGGGTTCACTTTCGGCACAGTCATTCATTCCTCTATTGCCATAGGGAATATCACTATAGCCAAGCAGCTTCACGTTTGCGCGACAAAGGTGGGTCTGCATTCAAATGTCTTTGTGGGTAGTACGCTCCGTGACAACTACACCAAGTTGACTACAATCGAAGAAGCTCAAAGTGCCTTCCAAGATATCGACAACCCTAATGTGGTTTCTTATACAACTTTGATCTCTGCGTACCTCAAGCACGAGAACTTCATGGATGCTCTCCGATATTTCCAGGAGATGCAGGACATAAATGTGGTGTCATGGAATGCAGTGATTAGAAGGTATAGCCAGATGGGCCACAATGAAGAGGCCATAAACCTTTTTGTTGAGATGATTAGAGAAGGCCTGAGGCCTAATGAATCGACTTTTCCTTGTGTCGTAAGTGTAGCTGCCAATATCATTGCTCTTGGGATGGGCAAGAGCTTCCACGCCTGTGCTATCAAGTCACTGGGTAAGCACAATGTCTTTGTAGGTAATTCTCGTATCAACTTCTACGCCAAATGTGGGAGCATGGAGGATAGTCTTTTAGCTTTCAATAGACTTACTCAAAGAGTATTGTTTCTTGGAATTCTCTGATTTGTGGTTATGCGCAAAATGGGAGAGGGAGAAGCAATAGATTGTTTCCAAAGGATGAAAGTTTCGAGGTTTAAACTCAACAGTATCACCCTTCTATGTCTTTTGTTGGCATGCAACCACACAGGCCTTGTTGACGAAGGTTATTCGTAATCATACTTGGAGTTGCAATTCTCTTCAGAGGGGGCGAAAGAGGTGAAGGGAAATCAGAGAGAGAGAGAGAGTAAGAGAGGGAAGGAGGGAAGGAGGGAGGGAGGGAGAGAAGAGGAGATGATATATTGAAGTTGGGAAAAGAAGATGAACTCTATTTGTGTGTTTGAGACTACGAATGAGAGTATACGACTTTTAGCAGAGTCGCCACACCACTGGAAAAGAGAAAAAGAGAATTCCCCTGTTTGGAGATATGAACAGTGGTGGTGGTGGTGTTAACTGAAGTGGCCGGATTGAAGCTTCTCTGATGAGGAACGATTGAGGGTCTTGCAAAAGAATTTCCACCGAAACTCCTGCTGACTCCATAGTTGCTTTCCTGGGTTCTTGAGTTAGGGCTAGTTATATTTGAAATGGGAGAAGGAGACCAGTTTGAAGATATCACTATGGTTCCAAAACTTGTAACACTGTAGATGGAGAGAGAGAGAGAGAGAGAGAGAGAGAGGTGGAGCCGGAATGAGAGAAAGAAAGGGAAATAATGCTGGCGTTAAACAACGAAGATAGAAAAGAAAGATTTCAACGGTGGAAGAATGGGTAAAATAGGAAATTAATGATGCCCGTTAATCAAGTTACCGTTATCTGACAGGTATGGTGGGTTTTGGACATTTTGAAAAGTAATGGTGAATTTAAGAGAATAAGTGATGGTGGGTTTTGGACAATTTCTCTTGTTATTGTTATCATTTAGTGTTGTTGTTGTTTCTATTGCTTTTGCTATGGGACCTAACTGCCTGTATGTGTGAGTGAGCAAGTTTTTCAAGCAAATTTTTTTTTAATATATGTCTATAAAATAGTCTTATAAAGTGTGAAGTGTCAAAGGGGTTATTCTCTCCTTTCTTTACTTGTTTTTTTTTTTCTTCTTTTTGCAGGCGTTTTGACAAAGGGGTTACTTGCTCTTGGATCATGTATTGGGCTTTTGATACCGGTGGGTGTTTCTTTACGTTTTTGCTGTCCATGGTTAAGTCCGTTCGTGGTTCTCTAGCAGAAGCAATCCATGGTAAGTTCCATTCGCAGTTCTTCGATGAATGACATTTTGGAAAACAGTTACAGTATCTGGTATCGATTGTAATGTTTGGGGCTTTGTCCTCTTCTGTGGATCTACCCCAACCATGATATTACCGTTTTTTTGCAATTAAATGATTCAAAACAAATTTGAACAACTATACGGATTCAAAATTGAATTTGGATCCTATGTATTTTCTATCAAATTTGATTCGGATATACCTCAATCTGACATATTTGTATCCCTAATTAAAAGACTTGAACCCTGGTCAATTGTATCAAAAGTGAGGCCATCTTACCATCCATTGTAAATACTTTACTAGTCACATCTCTTGACCCGTGACTCATCGAACAATATGGTTTTGTGTCTTGTCCAAGTCTTATAATGTTATTTTCTGCATTTACCATTTTAAATAGGTCAATTGCAATGTTAAGACATGCTTTTTTTATAAGAATAGAAGGAGTTAGACAAGATGAGGGGTAACAAGTCCCACAAATCATTAGAACAAATAAAAGTTTTTTTTAAAACATGCATTAAAAAATCAACAATAATGACAATAGGTCCAAACTTTTGGAGTCAATTGATAACTCTACTAGGAAGCAAGAATGATTCATTTCACCGTGAATACGATCATGAAAACTCTTAAAGGGAAAAAAATCTCCAAGTTATGTGTCATGAATTGATGGATAAACATATGAAAATAATGAAACTTTTACCCTATCGAACTAAGGGGGTGTCTGTAACGTGCGTAAGAAATTAGTGGTTGTGGACTAGTCCACACCACACCCTATGGAAGGGACTAATCCACACCACACGACAATCCACAGTTGTTCTGGACTGTAGACAGACTGTGTGCACTAGACTAGTCCACACTCCACACCCATAGTGGTGTTCTATAGCATGGTGTGGACAGACTTTTCGGTTCTATGTATCTCATATACATTTTATGATTGACTACACAATTAATAATAAATATTTAATTTTTGCATTTTATATGATAAATATATTGAAAAAAGGCATCAATAAATTAACATTAACCAATAAATATTAATTTTAATAAAAGCAATAGTAAAATAATTAAAAATGAAAAAATATATTTTTAATATTTAAAAATATTGTTTTATTGATAAAAACATTAAAAATTAAGTAAAATATTTAATAGTTTATTGATACAAATATTAAAAAATAATATTTAAACAAACAAGTTTGTTTATAACAATTCGATTCTTTGTTTCTAACAACTTTGAGTTCGATTATATGTTTTTTCTAAAGAAAAGCAACAACAAAGAAAGATCACATACCCGCAGAGGAGAGCTTCAGTGGTGGAGAGTTTTGGCGGAGCACATAGGTAGAGATCTTCGACAGGCGATGGAGACCTCCAATGATAAAATTATGTGAAGCAAAGTTTGAGATAGAATTTCCAGGGAGCATGTGAAGTAGGATGGGCCCCCTCCACGAGAAAATGCAGTGATTGATAATATGGGGTGTGGACAGAGCAGGCCCACAATATAGTGTGGACCGGTCTCGTCCATGACCAGCTGAGCACCCTGTTCATACCGTGACATGGACCAAAATGGTCCATGCACGAGATGAACACGGAACCGAACACCGCCTAAGGCTGCAAGTGGGGATGATCATTTTAAGTCTGACCCAGCCTAGTACTTCAAACCTAGATTGCACACATTTATATTTTTGTTAATTTATGCATATATATATATATATGTGTTTCTATATTATATTTTTGTACTTTACATATAACTATTATAAAACTTTATGAACACTGTTATGCTCAAGTCTCAAGTTGTTGTGCATTAATGCCAATGAAAATAATTACGATCTACTTCTTATATAGTGCTCCTCACAACCACCTCCCATTATGTATTGAGAACATCTACCTTGAATAATAGCATACAAGTGTGAAAGATATTCTTGATGTGCGGATGGTATATGCAATGAGGTTAGTGTGACGAGTAGATTTGGACTCAATGAGAAATCCATATTGCGGTAGCATATTTATGTTTTTTAGTTGGTTACCAAGGATGACGAAAAATGGATGTATGTTATCATGCTATATCACGAGGATCCAATTGTTGCTTTATCGGCTGCATGTTAATGCCATGTATCAGTGCAATGAGATCAAGGTTGCTTGCACTCAGCCTCTAACCAAGTAACAAACAATCAACTCCATGAGCACTGATGATGAGCGTATATATTGGAAAATGTATAAAATAATTTTTATATACATATTGCATAATATATGACATTATATGTATCCAACATTTTATAAACAAAATTCATAAGCCCGTAATCAAGCCTTCTCAACCTAAGCTTGGGCTATGGCCCTTATCATAGCCATAGGTGCTAAGCCTAGCTAGCCTAGCCCAATCCATGATCACCCTTAGATGCAAATTGGGTTGCCTGATTTGAAAATTTTCAATTGCATTGGGAGCAGGTTAGGATACATGCCTATTGAAAAATTAATAAATTCCCAACCTAATCCTAGTTGCACCTTTACATTGAATGGTGTCTAATGAGATTATTAGAAGACTTGGCCTTTTAGGTACGAGGGAATCCAGATTTTGTCCTCATACTGTCTTCACAACATTTAAAGTCGTGCATTGGGAACATCTTTCCACATAGGGGTTTCAAATGGATCAGATCATGATCCAATTTGATATGATCACGGATCCTATGTTATCGGATTTTGATAGCCCCATTTCGGATCTCCAGGTTGGGTCAAATCAGGTGATAATAGCCGGTCAGAAATCATAACAATTTCGTATTGCCCCTATCTAACCCACAAAGATCTGATCCTTTATATATGCTATTTATCCTTTTATTTATATAAATATAGGTAACACTTATATATGCTATTTATTTATTTATAAATACACTATTTATATTGTATTTTTGTAAATTTATTATATTATTTATTTATATATAAAAATGTATATATGTGATGAAAATAATTGAAAAGATACTTATAATTTTTGCTTTTCTTTATTTAAATTGTTGTATTTTACTTTTCTTTTAATAATTTATTATTAAAAAAAATCAACTTGGATCAAATTATATCCAAAAATCCAACTTCCTCATTGAATTCGAATTCAAATCCATGTTTATCAGTTCTGATCGGATCTACAAATAACAATGTCAGATTGGACTATCTAATTCTGATCAGATCAAACCTGATTACGACATGGAGATGAGCTTACCCCTCTCGTGTAGCCCTCACGAAGCAAGAGAGAGTAATTAATACAACATGGCTTTGGCATTCTGCCTTATTGTTTAATGAATAAGACATTAAGCAGGTTTTATGCTTCTTAATGAATGTATAGAATGTTATGTGGATTATTTTACCTTTTAAATTAGCTTGTGATTTATCAAAACAAAACAACAAATCATTGATTAGTTCAGCCACCTCACCATCCCTAAAAAAGTCATTAGGTTTCGTTCATTTTTTGGGGAAGTGGAGGTGGGTTCCACGAAAAAGACATAAATTTACGTTCATATTTTGGAATGAGTGGGTCTCGTAGAAAAGAATGATTCTTGAGTGCCTCATTTACTTAGGCAAGTAATAATTCATGAGAGTTGCATAAATCACTTACCTATCTGCCTAGAAAATTGCTAATATGTAATGAAATAATATTGTCCCTCTAATAATGTTATTTTTCAGATAAAACAACCATTGCACAACTTTACCTAGCCGGTGAATAAAATGACACTAGTAAATGTATTTATCTAGAACACTTGCCTGGATAAGTACATTTACTTAGATAAATTACTTAAGGAGATGCAAATGAAAGGCCTTGAAGTTTTTTTTTTTTGAGTCTACAGTAAAGCATATTTCATTCAATCAAGAAAATTGAATGAATACACAAAAATTAGTAATAATACCAAGCTAGAAAGCCCATGGACAAAAGAACAAAATATACATAACTAGTGGATAAAAGAGAAGAAAAGAACTTATACAATTAAGAATCACCAACAGAAGAAACAACAATCCATTGCAGCTTCATCCACAAAAGATGGCAAAGTCCCAAATAACTGCATCCATTACCAACAATGGAACATGTTGGTGAACTGCAACTGCCCCCAAGAAACTGCAACCAGCGGTGAAATTAGTCGGGAAACAGCCATGGATGGTAAACTAAAACAGATTGTGGCCACCGCCCAACAATAAAAGAATGAAGAGTTTACCCCCTGTACCAAAATCCCTACACAATAGAAGCAAAAGAACAAAGAAGAAAAATAGGTGAGAGGGAAAAACAACGAGAGATGGAAAAAGGGGGTAGAATTGAAACAATGGAACGAAAAAAATCAAGAGGGAGAGAGGAGTGGAAGTGAGGAGAAGGGGAGAAGAAAAACAAGAGGACTAGAGAGAGAGAAAAGATGAGGAAAAGAAAAGGGAGATGGGGGACTCCCAAAGGGGAGCTCCACCCCAGTGGACCAATGGCGGAAGAGGAAACAATGAAAGGCGGACAAAGAGAAGAACCTCAAGGAGGCATTGAGAGAAAGGCCCTCTCTAAACACATAGAGAAGAAGCCTCTGGAAACCTAGAGAGGAAACACAAGAAGTACTCTTCCCACTTGAAGATGAGGGATTTGAATCCAACTATTAGGCCTTGAAGATAATGCACTCCTCAACTAATCACTCTTCATTTCCCCCCTTTAAAAATGTTTGTGCATGCACCAAAAATCAATGCATTTTTTTTAAATCTACACCGTTAAGAAACAATAATTTCATTAATGAAAGGGAAAACTAATGCTATTTGAACTGCATAATTTCTAAGCAAACTTTTTGATGGTATTTAAAAGTCTCGATTATTCAAAAACATAAACTTGGGGGTGTTAAGAAAAAACTTGGGATGTTCTCCGGTGTGAATTGCTTTCTTTGTCATGAGTTTCAAAAAGAAATTAAAATCGCCCGGTTTGAAAATACACACTATTTTGAAAAAACATGAAAACCATCTTTTCTATTATAAATGTGTCTGATTATTTTCACGACTAAAAATAAAGAAACATGTTCTTGTATTTATGGTTTGAAAAACAAACTTGGTCAACAAACCTTCTTTAATTGCAATTGAGTAGAATATATCCAATAAACTAACAGAATCCCATTTTATGGTTTCACTTCATGAAAATGTGTTTTTTTAGTAGAGCTGATGTGTATGATGCCATAATTATTTTTTGATTTATTTCAATATACCACAACCAAGGTGTTCTAAACTAGTACAACCCATGATTTTTAAAATTGGACTAGACAAGGAAATGTTATGGGGACCGGTTCATGGGTTGAATGGTTTGATCTTCCAGTTCAAACAGACAGATCATTTTGAATTAAAAAATAAAAACAATAAAAAATAAAAAATGGTCAAAACCCATTGTATGGGCTAACAGTTCGACAGTTCGACCACTCGGATCAATGGTCACTAACTAAATCAATGGTTTTTAACCAAAAAACGGTTTTGGGGTGAAACAAAACTGGTTACCTAATCGGTTTCCGGTTTTTTAGTCTAACCATTCGGTCTGGTCCGGTTTTGAAAACCATGGTAAAACCCACAATACAAAATACCAAGGCATTTGTAAATCCAAAATGCTTTTTAATGTGTGGTACTAAGTTGTTGATGCCATCCTTTAAAGTTAGCAAATTAGGGTCTGTTTGGCAACGTTCTGCAGAAGTGTTTCTCTCATTCCCAATGCTCTCACGGAACAAAAACATGTTTGGCAAGAAACAAGTCATTTCTGAGTGAGAGCAATGCCCAAAAAACATGTTCTTTCGGACTGACAAATAGCTACTCCTAAAGAACACATTCTCAAGGAATGCGTAGTTCCCACATCGTCTCAATTTATTTACGAACACGTATTCGCCCTTCCCACACAAGAGAACAAGCAATGTCATCATTTCACATTGACGATATAAACTATCCACCCCTCCAAGCCCTAGTCCTCGAGCAATCTTCTTCATTTCTTCCCAGTGCTCTTGCTACAAACTCACTATGTATCAAGGACCGACAGCGAATGACTAGTTTATCATCTTTGACGACCATTTTCTAGTCAAAATTTCATACACAGGTAAGGTTTTCTTTGTTGTTGGCATTTCTAACTTTGTATGCTCTATTTTTTCATCCTAAAACTTTTTCCATGCTCTATTTTTTCTTCCTAAACGAATATCCTCCTTTGTTGTTATCTTCACGAACTCAAGCTACTATATGTCGATTTGGTGAAACATCTCCTACTACTACACAAATCTTGTCATAGAAAGTAGGTAACTTCGATGTGGGAATCATGATTGGAGTACTAAATTAGATCTTGTCTCAAGAATAATTTCGTTATCCAAACACTGTTTCTATTTTTGTAGAATAAAAATCCATTCTCAAAAAATAATTTGCCAAACGCCTCTATTGTTCTTGAAGAACAAGAAATAAAATTCTTATTATAGCACATAAATTTCTAAAAGAACAAAAACAAGTGAGAACATTACCAAACAAGACAAGAAGCCCAGTCATGTGGCCCATGCTTCTTCCATTAAAAAAGCCCATAATCACTTGTTATTAGGAAATAGTAAAAACCTAGCCGTCAGCCTAAACTCATAGTTGTTTTGCTCATGGAAGGTTGAAAACCCACACAAAGGCATATCCATAAAAGGCAATGGACCCGCAATCAATTTGGCCAGTTTTGACATTTGCTCACAAAACTTAAAAAAAGGGCCTAAAAGTGGGGAAAAAATCTCAGAGACTTTGTTCCTTTGAAATGATAATGTATGTGTTTGGTTCCGTTTATGTTTATTGAATAAATGTTTGTACTTTATTTGGTGGTAAAACCGAGAAATGCAATAATTGCAACTGTTTATGACAAATAGGCGCCACTTCAGCGTAACAGTGAATAAACGCTTGGCCATTTGTGGAAGCTTCAAGATATAACTTCTACAAACGGGGGGCACGCACATAAACCAAAATTCACTTTTTACATTTTCGATGTATGCAAAAGAGCATGAGAGAGAAAATGCTGAGATGGTGCCTATGTGGCACCATCAATAAACATTTATTGAATAAACGTAAACAGAACCAAACACCCTAAATGTTGCTAAATTATGGCTAAAGTACATAATTAGCCCGGATCCTTCGTCCTACTAATTAAACCACATGAAAAAACCCAGATTTAATTATTTTGTCCAAGAAGAAAAACCTACTGTTTAAGTGGACAAAAGAAAACAATTAAAGAATAAAATAAAAAAAATGAGGGATAAAATTATTTGTTTAGGTGTCATTTGGCAAATCGGTTTAGAAAGATCTTATGATAGACTAGATGGCCAAAAGATGTATGGAATGGAAAGTCTTTTGGTATGGTATTTTGAGTTTTTCAAAGTTTGGAAGACCAAAATTTGGTCTTTCTTATTTGACCATGAAAACAAGAAACCAGAAAGATTTATGCCGTAAAAAGCTTATGAAAACTCAAAATGACTAAAAATATGGAAGCTTCAAGTGAATGTTATTGTCTTTTAGCACTTAAAATCTTTTATTTAACAGATATTAGATCATGGTAGGGTAGCATACTTGTCAAACGGTCTAGATCTTTTGAGGGCAAGACCCTTAAATGGCACCTAATGAACTTTTGGAGTTTTGTCTTAAAAAAACTAGACCATTTGATAAGTATCCTAGTCTAATTAGGTGCAAAAAGATGGAAAAGTTCATTTGAAGCTTTTATATTTTTAACCATTTTTAGGGCATGGGTATTTATAACTTCCTACCAAATTTGGATACAAGGAGTTCATACAGACCTAGAGTCTTGGAGACGAGAACCAACAACCCCCCTAGGATCAATCGATTGAGTAGGCTGCTGACACAGCTATTGATTGCCACCTGGCTATCACTTTCAATTGTCACCTTCACAAGATTCCACTTCTTAGCATGTGATTACGTACACACCTTCTTTAATTGCAAAGGCTTCAGCCTGAAGCGCGGTTGTGGCTGTTGAAATACCAAAAGTAGCAGCCTGCAGCCAGCCACATAAACGCCTACTCATCTGAAAATATCAAAATATATGTGGATGAGATTGCGAAGCTCGAGCAGGACAAAAGGACGAACAAGGAATCTCTCTTTGAAATGAGGACGGAAGCTCACCTCGCGACTCTCTCCAATTTAGACTCTTCCATCAAATCAGATGTGCCAAAGTCGTCAGTCGTCTTTGTTTAATTCTTGGCATGAGGTGAGCTTCTTGGAAACTACGTACTTGCTTTCCAACATCAACCAATAATGTTTCCATTTTTTTAATCTCCGTTTCTTCCTTCTCTATGAAGAGCACATCAGTTGCAGTCAATCTTCATTATTCAACGCACATTATCTCAATCATTAATTCTATTTTCCTTGAAACTTTTGTTTGTAGCTAAGATTCTGATAATTAATCAAAAACCATTGGATATTGCTTATTATATTGGTGTGTCTGAAAATCTTTTCAATTGTGACAAGTTTGTCGCAACTTAACTGATTATGGGAGTTAAGTACGTAAAGTTTTCAAATTATCATCAGCCTAGATGCACGGTTGGACCGACCGATGAACCACTAAACCAGTTGACCTCAAATCCCGTTTCTCTTAATGGTTTTGAGGGCCTATTTGGTTCTCAGGAATTTGGGTCTGAAATCACTCAACCAAATGTTTGGTTGGGTGGAATCTGAATCTCATTTCCATTTCCACTGAAATGGCATTCCCCATTTGAAGCAATAATCATTCCTTCTCCCTCTCTTAATTAGGAATAAAATCTCATCAAATAGACTATATATGAGAATAGACCATTCCGAATGCAAACCAAATCTTTGTTTTTTCTTTTTCTTTTTCTTTTTCTTTTTTTTTTTAATTTTTGAACGCCGTAGCTTAATTAAAGTAAATCCATTCATCAGCATCAACCATATTAAAAAACAAAGTCTAGATTGTTTTGAGGACTTAATTCAGCGATCAAAACACTAAATAATTAAAAAAGTAGAATTAATATTGAGATATGGAGTCAACACCATCAACAACAGTCGTTGTGTTAACACGCACAACCAATGGACTCCTGACATGATGATGGCTGCAGCCATCAGACCACACTATCTCCCCAAAATCATACCTCCCCTGAGAATGCTTCATGGGTGTAAGCGTTACGTGATATGAGATTTCTTGTTTGCAATAGGAGAAGACTAGGATTCTGGGCCGGACGACGACCTTCACTCCGTCAGGATTGACGATGCTCACAAAGTATATAGCCTTCTCTGGACCAACGTTGCGCACAGTCCTCTTGATTGTAACAGTGGATTGGAGGTTGGGCACTGTAATTGATGGATAATTCAGGTGTGTTAAGGTCGTCCGATGGCCTTTAGGGCAACTGGTGTCGACCATTGCAGCAGCAGGCTCAAGGACCATGCTCTGTATTTGGGCTTCTGTGTAGCCCAAGCTGCAGAGGAAGATGATATAGTCCCTTGTATTCATGTCATACACTAGTCCAGGGTCCATTGCCTTTACTGGATTTATGTGGCCAGCACCAACATCGAATGGGTCTGCCAGTTTCATAGATCCCCCGGCCAGAATTTTGTCGACGCTTGTGTCTCTTGTATAGGCTGAGCCATATGAGATAAACCAATAGATAGGGCATTGAAGAGAATTGAATGGCAAAACATGATTATATTCACGTAACCCATCCCATATATAGTTGAATCAATGCTTATATGATGATGATGATGATGATGATATGTGGTGGTCTCCCTCATCCTAACTTTGAATTAGGTAAATATATGTAGACTACATCTTATTTGAAAATGAAACTGCATTATGTGAGCCATCATATGCATTCAATCCAGCCATAGAAATTAAGTATATAGTTTTCCTTTACCTAAGGTCATTATTTTGGAGTTCATATTTGCTGCAATTGGAATGTTGATAGGTGCACAAGTTTATTAGTTCCTGTGCAGTCAGGGTGTAGCTAGCTTTGCTCAATTAAATTAATTACCTGTAGTCATCAGAGCTGACTTGATTGCTGCAGGAGACCATTCAGGATGTGCGGATCTGAGAAGGGCTACTACCCCTGCTACATGAGGGCAGGACATGGAAGTCCCCGACTGGAAATTCCAACTCACAGACCGGCCGTCGATGGGTAGCAAAGTTGGAGGCGATTCTGGAGACCATGCAGCCAAGATATTGATTCCTGGTGCACTTATATCTGGCTGCATATATATATTATTTAACTGATTAAGAGCTTACAAAATCATTAGTTATAACTTATAAGCAAGAATCAAAATATACATGGTTCCAGGATTTGACCTGTTTCGTGGGGTAGACAGTTAAGAAAAAAAAAACCAAGAAAATAAAGAATATATATACCTTTAGAATATCAGGAGCAATCGAACTTGGCCCTCTGGAGGAGAAGTCGGCAACCACTGGTGCCGGTGACCTCCCAATGATAGTTTTACCGGGAAGTAATTGCACCATAGGGACCCTTCACCCACATCAATTAAACATGTATGAACTGTAAGCTAAATAATCTGAACGACAAAAACACTTACCATACATACATTAGAACATATGCATGCATGTGTACAAAGTATACAATTATCGTTAAGCTAGCTGTCACTTACTTGGGAGATTGAACAAGATAATGGAGAATTCGAGTCCCTTGATTAACATCTATTCGGATGGTAGGGATAATATCAACATCAGCTGCTTGCTTGGTAGCGGGCTCCGCAAAGATCAACCCTGATCCATTGGCTCTCAGAACTGCCAAGGCCGCAGCACCACTAGAAACAGGCCCTAACGTTGAGAAACACAGAACTAACCTCCCTGAGACCAACCTCCCTCTCCATTTCTCAAAATCACAACTCCTACACAGGTGAAATATGGTGCAGCGAGTTCAGATATCAGCTCCACATTGCTCTCATATATATATAGATAGATAGATAGATAGAGAGAGAGAGAGAGACCCATCAAAGAAATAGTTGATCCCATCCACCAGTCTCCCATTTATTTGTTTGGAGTTGAAGCTCTCACCCTGTGAATAAAAAAAAAAAAACGTGTTCAATTGCTTATCTCAACAAACCATGCAACCTAAAAGATTAAACTGTTAGATGAGGGTCCATTTGTAAGAGCTTCAGCTATGATTGAGCTGCTTTGAAGAAGTTACTAAAAACAGCTTCACTGGAAAGTTGCTTTCTTGGCTCAATGAAAATGTATTTCAGCTTTCCAGGTTTTCACCAAGCATAGCTTCCCACTCCAAGCTTTTCATGGATAGCTGCTGTGTGAAAACCGTCCCAAACAAGCACAAGGTCCCTGAATAGGCTTTTATTCTCTTAATACACTCTCTCATGTGAAAGCCAATTGGGCTTGAAGCATAGACAAACACAAACCCACTCATTACTTGTGCTGAAATTTAATTAATCAATTATAAATGAAGGCAATGAGAAATGGAAGATGAAACACTAGTAAACCATTTGGTCAAATAGGCTATGGTAACATCTCAAATAAACATTCAATCTAAAAACTTGAGCTGTTAGATGAGGAGGTCCTTGAATAAGATTTTACTCTCTTAACAATTACACGTACAAACATGAATACATAACACAAGTTTGTAAAATTTAATTGGTCAAAAGTTAAAACTTAATTAAAACAAATGATATCTGAATTCTTGTACCATTTTCGGTTAATTAACGGCCTGGCGATGTAAAGTGAGTGGTGACCTAGGTTTGATCCTTGTGACGTGTAACCTTAATAGGAGAGAGAATCGAGAGATGGGCAATTAATTTAAACATAATAGGAGAGAGAGGTAGAGGTAGAGGTAGAGTTGATATATATATCGTATTGGCCATAGAGAGTGTGCCAACTAGCTAGATCTTGATTCACCATAAACAAGGCTGAAATTCAAAAATTAACAGGAGAGAGAGAGAGAGAGAGAGAGAGAGGATGTGTGTAGTGATAGATATATAGAAGCAAATTAATTAAAAAGGTATAATAAAGATGGCATGGCAAATAAAATACCAGAATTGTGAGGTTGTTGTCTAGCAGCAGCCGGGTGGAAAACTTCCTGTCAATGGAGGAGGCAGCTACGCATATGCCCCAAGGCGAAACATTTTCCACGAGAGACGGTTCAGGGCCATCATTTCCAGCAGAGAAGACGACGGTGACGCCCAACTGTGTTGCATGGAAGGAACCAATATCAGCGCTGGAGGCGAAGAATGGTGCCAAGGGAGGCCCAACCCCAAATGAAGCCGATATCACATGCACCCCATCGTGCAACGCATCATCGAATGCCGCCAGTATGTCAGCTTCCGTGCACCGCCCGTCCAGCTCCTTACTCCAACATGTTTTGTACACCGCAAGCCGAGCCCTCGGGGCACCACCCCTGCCTGTGCCCTCCCCAAACCCCATGAAGCTTGCATTCTTCACGATGGATCCCACTGCTGTCGATGCTGTGTGCGTCCCATGTCCCAAGTAGTCTCGGGCCGATCGGTACTCTCCGTTTTCACTTGTGTTTAGTGGCCCATATATCTGCTCGAAACCTTCTACGTAGTAACGAGCACCGATCAGTTTCCGGTTGCATGCTTTGTTTGGCACAAACTTTTCACCTTTCACACACCTTCCCTTCCACCATGATGGTACTGGTCCCATGCCGGGTTCTTCCCGGAAACTCTCAGATTCCGGCCAGATACCTACCTTATCATCAATCAATAAGTAAACTAAGTAAGATAATGCTAGCTATAATATTGGAGGGGGAGGGGGGGGGGGGGGGCTTCAAGAAGCATTATTAGTGGCTTATTGCAAGGTAGCTAGGCAAAAAGGCTACCATTAATATTAGGGATTGTCACGCAAACGTAGAGAGAAGAGAGCCAATTAAAGTTTTCTCTCCGTGCATTTTCCTAGTCCTTTTTTTTTATCTTAAGTCTAAACTGTGAATGTATGATTTCTCTAGCTAATAAGTTTGTTTACGTGCATGCTTTGCTTCCATGCATGCAATTAAATCAGCAAACAACCCTATTAGGCTCAGTTTGGAGGGAATACATGCAAATACAAATATGTGCAGTGCAAAACCTTACATAATATGTATTTATACTTTAACATATATAATTTGCATTTGTACTCATTCCAAACTAAGCCTTAATTACAGCATTGGCATAGATTTGCACGAATGGTAGCATTCGAACTCATCAAATAATTAGGGTTGAATTGACACGAGATGAGAAAAAAGATAAACATTTGCACGTAGGGCATCATTTGTGTGTAAGTATAAGAAGATGAAGGTGGGCTTAGGGTGCAGACAGACAGGGTCAGGAGATGAAGTCAGGACAGGACCACGTAGTTTTATATATACTAGCATATATAGGGTTCTTTTTGTGTGCTGATTTTTACTACGAAATGAAAAGTAGGATGAAGCTATATATATAACAAATATCAGTGGATTTGTCTTTCCCTTCCGATTTCAATGAAACAATTGCCTCTAACAAGAGGTTCACGAGAAAGAACTTAAAGAGAGAGAAGAAAGAACCGGAAAGTTAGGATTTATCTGATCGAGAAAAAAAATAAAATAAAGAAGAAGAAGAAAAGAAATTGTTTGGATTCAACTAAAAATTAAAGACCTGTGTCGAAGATCCCAACCACAACATCATCACCGTAAGCTAGTTGCAATGGAGTTGCTGCTTTATTGTGATCTAATGCCAGGCCCATGAAATCCCAGCTTCGCGTTGTGTGCAACCGCAGTGTTTTGCTCCTGAACACTGATATCACCCCTTCCATCACTGCAACATGGGATCTTTTTTTGTTTGATTATTTCTCAACTTGGGCATTAACAGTAAGTCTTATGAAGCGAAGTTTGAGTTGAATATTTAGCACCAGGTGCTTACTTGCTAAAGCAGTGGCTTGAGTTGAATTCAGCCTAGCAGCAAAGCCGGAGAAGCTGTGCTTGTAGCTGTATATCATGGCATCTTTTGCATCTTGTTCACTGTAAAACAGTAATTAAGTCGTAATTAATGGCTCCAGGTTATATACAGAAGAAATACTGTTCAATCAAATAAATTATATTACCTAGAGAAGACCATAGAGAGAAGTTGGACATGGGATTTGGTAGTGAGGAGAGGATCCTTTGCTTGGTTTATCCCTAAGTAGATAATATGTACCTGTCAAAAAGAGGATATATATATATATGAGAAGTGAGATCGAGGACAAGATAATTATGTGGGATCATTGGCAGAGGCAAAGAAAAAAAAACTTGGGAACATTGAGAAATAAAGTTACATTGTCTGTGCAGGTTGAATGGATAGAATAAAGTGAAAGTGATAGAAATAGGCCCCAACACCACTGAAAAGAGGTTGTCATTGTCTCCCATGGAAGAACCACATTCTGGTTTGGGTTGGGTCGTTTAAATAGAGAGGTAAAGTTTGAAACTTGATTCCTACGGATTTGGTCATGGGTAGTATCGTGCAGTGCGTGCTTTGGAAGGCTTTAAAGCTGCAAGAATTCTGACATTTCCCGTGGGACCATGATGATATTTTCCCTAGCTGAAAGATGAAGGTACTCTCTCTCTCTCTCTCTAGCTTTCTGAGAAATGGGAGAAGCAACACCATTTCTTTAACTAAGCTAAAAAGATCAAGGTTAGGGCTTAATTAGGAGTTGCACGATCAAATTAATCAAGGATTAATACTTTAAAGAGAAATGCATGCAGCTTTAATTTCATCATTCTTGTGAGCTTCTCATTGAGCAATTAATGTATATGGGTTCTCCACAAATATGATTAAGATGACAATATTGTTATATATATCATTCTCAAATTTTACAATTGTTCTTTAGGCTCCACCAGTTGCTTGCAATGAAAGTTCGTTTGCACTAATACGAGTGCAAATGAGAAGAATGCAAAATCTAGTTCACTTCTACTTAATTTCCTTTGCTTCGGTTTTATTTTACTTGGTTAATTCGTTTACGATGCAAATAAACAAACCAAGGCAAAAGGTGAAACAAAATTAAATTAATTAGAAGTTGCAACTAAATCATTTTGTGCTGGCATGCTTTTACACCACTGCAAACGAAATTGCAGTGCAAACAAACCTGGCACTATAACCTACATATTCTAGATCATGACTGCAAGGTGTTGTAGACTTCTTTTAGTATTAAGAGAAATACCACTAAAGGACATGTCTAGGTATTATTGCATGTCTTTGATGTACAGTGGAATACGAATTTCAATTCTATACATAATTTAAATCTTACACAAGTACATATATCTCTAATTTGAGGCCATCTGAAGGCTGCTTCCTACTGAAAAAATGAAATAAATTAAACCTTCACAGACTTTGTTAAAGAGGAAAGGAAACTTATCAAAAACCGATATAAACAAACATATCTTAGTGACAAGTAGATTCCTAGGGTTAACCCAACCCCAGCAACAAATGCTTCTTTATTATGAGAAGCGCAAGTAATAACAGGAGATTCTAAGGTAGCTTACTCACCATCATGTTCTCCAATCGAGTTCCTCAAATAAATTAAAAACTGTTGTGGTATTAATGATATCATGCATCCATTCTTTGTTGTTTAAGCTCAAAACCCTAGCTATTTAGAAGCAAGCCTCCTATGTCAGCAGATGATCGAGCCGAGAGAGAGAGAGAGGGGTATAAAGTATAAACTCCTAATGGAACACATACACACCCGGGCGGCCAGAGATTGAAATCAATTAATTAAAAGGGTAATTTTGTTTAAACAATAAATCATTATCTCGGTAAATAAAGCATCAATTGGTGGCGTAGATCATGCTCAGGCGTGCAGCACAAGCAGGATTGATAATGAAGACCCCCTATATATAAGACTTCCCAAATACTCTTTTTACCTTGCACAATAGCTCTGCATCATTGGACTTCCCCCAACAACAACACTACGCACGTCTTCATTGATAGGCATCCAACTTCATTCATGGCAATCTATAATTACATTTTTCTTGTATCCACATACCATGAATGAATTGTAAAGCATCCAATTTGCTTTAGGATTCAATAAATTGTTAATGCTGTTATTCATTAACCAATTAGATTTTTCATAAATATATGTTTCGACTCCAAAAATCAATGAATAATGGTGAATATTGGCAATAAGGTTTTCTAGTTCCCCGGCATATGGTTGATACATGTTCCAAGTCAAACTGTATTATATATACATATTCATGCTTTGTCTTAAGTTGGATTGCTCCATTTATGACTGGGGTTTAAATCTTAGAAACAACCTCTCTGTGTATTTATAGGGCCGGGTAAGGCTGCTCACATTTGTCCCTCCTGGACCCCAACTCGGTGGCTGGGCTGCCCTTCTTATCATGTAGAAATAACTCAATAAGAATAAGGACTTGACATTTTATAAAAAAAAAAAAAAATGTTGATTTTGTGTAATCCGGTAGCTATCTTAATCGAACCCAAATTACAATCATGGAGATAGGAAAGATGTTAACACTTGCCAGGAAGAATAGTTGGTTGAGAAGCTAGCATCATAAATTGGAGTCCGCATCTCCGCCACACAATACCTCACAGCACGTCAACATTTCTCTATGATGATATCATCAGTTTCTAATACTATCATGTGGAGATATTTCCAATACACGGCGGGAATGAACTGTGGGGCGAAGATGTGAACTCCATAAATTGAGGGAAACACTCATGAATTTGTCAAATATACATTTAACAAAACAAAATGGCTATATACATAACACATTGCTATAAGAAACTAAAAAGTCTGTTTTCTTCACAAGGAGAAAGCTTTTATGCTAGGCTTTGAATATAGAAATTAATCTTCTTTGACGATCCGTCGTAATAATTTATTCTAGAAAGAAGAAATAACATTAATTTTGTTTACCATATTTTAAGGACTATGTATAATCATTTTTAAAGAAATGATTACTTGTATACTATTTTGTCCAGTAAATTAATACTTGATTGAATTAATTCGAAATACATGTGATCGATGTGTCACAGCATAGACCATAGCTGAGAAGAAGGCATGGATGTCTCCTATTCACTTGTTACTCTCAGTCCCTTAATAAAATATTAAGGGATGCACATGCCGTTCCTATAAATTCATGTGTGGGTGGTTAATGTGCATATTTTGATTTGCAAGTTGCAACAAATCTCTTAATATACTTTTAATAGCTACTTATCTAGCCACCCTTATGGAGGAGAGAAAATGCTGTGGCTCTCGTCACAGTAATCTGTTCTCAAATCAATATGTAGAACTTTATTTGGTTGAAAAACTAGAGGGAAATTGTCTAAAATTCATCATGAGTTTTCAGCATTCTTTTTAAATTTACCACAACTTTTTAAAATGTCTAAAATTCATCATGTCACTAACTTGGCTAGGTTTGTTTTGAAGGAAAAAGTAGGGAAAGGTAGAGAAACCCATACAAGATCTGTAAAGATTTCTCTACCTTTCCTTTCCTTTCCCTACTTTTTCCTTCAAACCAAACACAGCCTAAACAGACTAATGGGTGTTAATATATTACCATTTTAATATTTAGACATGAAAAAGGAAAAAAAGTTCAAAAAAATATTTTTAAATATAAATACATAAAAACATAGAAATTACAAAAAAAAAATGTTTTCAAATTCTAAAAACTATAGAAATTGAAAAACAAAATCAGAAAATAATTAAAAATTGTAGAAAAAAACACCAAAAATTATAGAAAAACACAGAAATTGTAAACAAATAATAAAAATACAGGAAAATTTAGATTGTAGAAAATAGAAAATGTAAAAAAAACAGAAATTATAAAAAAAAATATTGGAGAAATGTTGAGAACTTATGGTGAGTTTTAGACAATTTCCCAAAACTAAAAGACAAGTGATGGTTACAGATTGCTATATACAATCCTTTAAGCAAATCTATGGCTGAATTTTTCAGTGATGTTGTCTGAGCTGAGGTGTACAAGCAATATGAGCTAGATGAGGTGTTGTTCCGAAGATCTTCACATACAACGAGTTAGATCATCTGATGTGTTTTTTCCTGGGGAGGATCACTCCACTGCTCAAGTCAATGAAGAAGGTGAGGTGAGGTTGGTTAGGCTGAACTAGTTAAGGCCATGTCTGGGAGTGCTTAAGTTAAAAATAAGTGGCATTTAGCACCCAACTTTTTTTAAATGTTTATTTTTTAAAATAGACACATTTTATATTGGGCGTTTGATAGTCTTTTTCTCTAATAAGCACTTAAATTAGTATTTGTGAATATTTTTTTCGTTATTCTCTTTCAAAATTTCAAAATATGCCCTTTGAAAGTACTTTTATGAGAACATTTTTATGAAAACACTTCTAATAATGTACTTTTATGAAAGCATTTTTATAAAAAGTACTTTTACAAAAGTACTTTGGGACATGTGCCCTTAAATATCCGTTGTATTTCTCATTAATAGAACACAATTTTCTACTTCCAAGATGATTTTGGTCCAAACCGTTGCTGGACATGGGTAACAAGCCTCGCCGAAGATGGGGCAAAGAGAGGATGAGAGCCATTGCTCCGAGCTCAAAAATTGGCTAGGGTTCATTCAACATTTGCCATGTAATCCCCTTCAATTTGAGTCTGAATCAGGTAGACATGTCATTATAAGAACCTTAAATGAGCACTTTTAAATTTTTTTAACACGTCCCTTCAATTACTTCCAACCTATCATTGAAAAAGATTAAATACAACTTTAACATAAAGTGCTCATTGGAAGTGATTCCTGTATTGTGCCTATTGGATCCGGTCCCGATTCGAAGCGCACAGCATCTCTTACCACTGACTTATCATCTATGTTTCTCAAGGCGCCACATCAACACTCCTTGTAGAAGGTTGGGTTGCCTCAAAACTGAGCTCAATCCCAAAAACTGACCAGGAGCTCCTATTAGCAAAATTCTTTGTATTATTCCGACTCATCTGGAATTCGAGAAATGCCATATATAACACACAACCAGTCTGCTCTAAATCTGGTTCAACTAGTCGAACAAGCTAGCAGCTATATATGTTTATATTATCGGTTCCAATGCTTATCTTTTTGTTGGTGCCTCTTTTCAGCCTACATCAAGGCAAACAGGCATTAGCTATGTAACCATCAGAGTAAGAGGAGACACCTGGTGCTGCCTCTACGATCTGAAAATTTTTTATGATCAGATATTGTCAGCCATTCATGCATTGTTTCATCGTTTTAGACAGCCAGAGCATCAGCCAAAGAGGAGGTAATAGAGGAATGAGGATAGGAGGGAGAGAGCATGACCAATTGACCATCAAATAATCGTGGTTCACAGTTCACTGATTTGTAGTTCCTGTTTATTCTTTGTACTACGCGATGCGGCCCATTCTAGATTCTACATTACCATCATTGGTCAGATTCGGCCCAGCCCACTTGGGCTTCTTTGTTGATCTGAGTGGAATACTTACAAGGAAATCAAGCCCAACCCATTATTCTCAACTATCGAGAGAGAGAGAGAGAGCAAATACAAGTAGGGGTGTCAATTGGACTGGATTTGGTCCAATCCGATCCAGTCCAATGTGAGCCCATTACAAATGGGCCAGGTCCAATTCAATCCAATAACTATTTTAGACTATTTTGGACCAGTCCAATTCAATGTTTGGAACATCCAATCTGTACAAATTTATATTAATTTAAATTGATTCTAATTCAAATCCAGTCCATTTACACCTATATTATCATTGGACCAGATATTGGCTTAATCCAACCTAATCCAAATAAATTTATTACGAACAGACCAAATCCAATCCAATCAAATAAATATCTTGGACCAAATTGGTCCAATCCAATATGTCTTATTGGTCCATGGAATCCATCCAAATTGATTTTGGACTGGACGGACACCCTTAAATACAAGTCCCAAAATGCCCTCATGGATAGTCCAACTGTCCAATAACAAGTTGGATACTACTAACAGGTAATAGTATTAATAAGAATAAAAGAGAAAAGAAAAATAAAGTGCCCTTGTCAATCAGCCTTGCATTGCCTTGTATCAATTAGGCCCATTTTCTAAGCAAGAGATTTGAGTGATACATGACCAACTAATGAGAGATCTTGCCTCAAATCCCTAGGCAATTAGTTAGGTGGTGTTTGATAAATCTGAAAATTCAGATTTGAAAAGTTAAAAAGATAATTAAATGTGTCTGAAATCTGAAAAAAGGCATTGTTGCTTCTTTACTTTTTAGAGAATCTGAATCCATAAGTTTGTTTGTATTAAATCAACCTTTTACCATCTAAAATGTACTGATGTTACCATTTTGCCCCTAAAACATATAATTTGAAAATGTTGAATTCAATTTACATTATCTCAAAACAATTTTCAACCTCAAAATAATATTGAAACAATACAAATAAAAAAGAATAAATTAATAATTACTAATTAATAAATGAAACAATTAAAATTATAAAAATAATTAATGATTATAAAAATATGAAAATAATTAATAATTTACACAAATAAAAATTTGAATTTTTAAAAATTAATGAAATAATTAAAATTTTCTAGTTAATAAAAATAATTAATAAATTGCATACGTAAATTTAATAAAAATAATTAATGTTTATAAAAAATATTTAAATAATTAATAATTAATAAAAGTATTATTAATATTCATCGAAGTACCGAACTACCACTGTTGCTTGTTGCAGCGGCGGTGGCGGTGGTGGGAAACAGGGGAGAGAGCGAGAGCGAGAAGACAGGGGAGAGAGAGTGCTGCCGCTGGGGGAGAGAGAGAGAAGACAACGACGATGGCGATGGCAGTGGCGGTGGCATGGGGGAGAGAGAGCCACCCCTGCAAGTTGTAGCGGCGGTGGTAGGAAGACAGGGCAGAGAGAGAGAGCGAGAGAGAAAGAGAGGTCAAATGTTTTTTGGGTTTGGAGGTATCGGGGGTAACTCGAGTCATTTAAGAAAAACCGTAAGGATATTTTGGACATTGGGCTGGCTCTGAAATGCGTCTGAGCACATTAAGAATTGGCCCAATGTCTATGATTTTTAGATCTGAAAATCAGTTTCAAACACAGTTTAAGAGGTACAACCAAACAAGTGGTGAGGTCTGAAAAGTAGCATTTTTAGATTCAGACCTCTAAAAAGTGTAATCAAACGGCACCTTACTTGAGCTTATGAATTGTGATGCTTGTGTTTTATCACTCATGAATCAATATTGGATTCAATGCTCATAAGACCATGCTTACACCGTTTTCACAGCTTTTTACAGCCATATGTTGGATATATTTCGGTACTTATATGTTTTTTTTTCATGGTGAGATATTCCCAATGCAAGGCACTATACTAATGGTATTAGTATGGTCTTGTGAGGACCAAGTTTAAATATCTCAATTTAACCATAAAGAGTTTTATTGTCAAATTACAATTTATACTTGTCCTTTGTAAATAATGGTGTCAATGGACCAGTTTTTGATTGGACCCCATCCAGTTCAAAATTAAATTGGACGGACCCATAAGACATATTGGATTGAAGCAATCTGGTCCAATGTATTTATTAGAATGGATTGTACCTGGTCCATCTATAATAAATTAATATTGGATGGGTTTGGTTTGAAATCAATTTAAATCAAAGCAAATTTGAACAAAATTTGGATGGTCAAAACATTAAATTGGACCAATCCAAAACGATCGAAAATATTCATTGAATTGGACCTGATCCATTTATAATGAATTCACATTGGACTGGATCGGATTGGATCAAATCCAGTCTAATTGACATCCCTCTTTGTAATTGGGTCTTATCAGGCCAGACCAAATCGTCCCGATTATATACCCTGTTTTAGAACTGGGACACACATTTACTTGTTGGGTTGGGATCAGGTTTACCTTCAAATAATCCAAACCCGACCCATTTATTCCACCAAGTCTGGAATCGTTTCCAGCGTCCAAATTTGCTGACAGCACAATATCAAGCTACAGTGCTACATAGTGGGTTCTACCAATCAAAGAAAAAAAGGAAACAACAGAAAAATGTGGGTTCCAGTTACATTAAAAGATGTGGAGACACAGATCACGTTGGAAAATTATTTTGTTATGAACAGATCCGGGGCCCCCTTTTTCATAGAGCGAATAGTATTATTTTTCTTTTTAAAATTCTCTTAGGTTGAATTTGAAGCCCCCACTCCTAAGTCCTAAATCCTAATTGAGTTGGTTGTAAAGCATACCATGTAAAGAGGCAGTAGTAAGCAGGCTTCCCACGTATTATCGATGGTAGACTTGTTTATGATTCGGGTAGTCCCATTGGCTAGCCCAGCCCGATCCATTTTTTATTAGACTTTAACATAGTATTTGGGCTCAGGATTTCTCAAATAAGCCCAATTCGAGCCTACACCGTAGGTGGAATTTTGTCTATCTAGATTCTAGATCAGGCTTTGGGCTTTATAAAAGGGCCGGGCTGATTGCTGTAGCACTTGTATTGTTCTTGTATAACGCCTCAAATAGTTGTGGAAAGATCTATCTCTTCTTCTTGAGATGCTTCAACAGTGCAACATCTTCAATTTTTTTTTTCTCACTAATGAGGTGTTGTTGATTCAGGTGGTGACATTGGTTCCTGTTAGGATTTGGCAAAAGCACAGAAGCCCCTGTGGCTGAGTTGAAAGTTAATAATGCCTAGAGAGGTATAATAGTCTCTAATATGGGTTCTATTTCATTGTTTGAGACTGTAACAACCACATATATTTCAATCTCAAAGGCTGTGTTTGTATTTTGAGTCACATAAGAACTCTTTGAAACTTCTGTGGAGTTTTAAAGCTGCAAATCATGTTGCAGTTCAAGGCCTTACCTCATCATCCTAAGATTGCTTCTTGCCTTCTACTAAATAAGTAGATTAGAAATGCAACTGGGTCTCATCAATGTTCTGGAACTGGAAGATGCAATCAGATGTTCAGATTGGTCGGGAGTGGTGGGATATCATTGAGAACTGGAAGATGCAACCAGTAACAGTAACAGTCAGTCTTGAAAACAGAGTTGCACAAATCCTTTTTGCTGTGTATAGGGTTGCACAAATCCAGAACCATATTGGGATCTCTTGACATCCATTGAAATTTGGTTTCAGAACAGAGTTACTGATCATAAGATGTGATTAGCCAAGCATTAGATTTGCCAATAGATCATAAGATGTGATCAGAACACAAACCGAGACAGAGAGTTCAATGAAAATAAAAGAAACTGAGAGAGAGTACATTTCTTCAACTGAGTGTTGTTGACATTGCAGCAAGGCAAGTTTGTTTCGCTGTGGTTCGGTTGTATTGGCTGTAAGTCTAAGCAACTGCAGTAAAAGCTGACTGGAAATTATCTCCAATGATGCTTGATCTACGGCTTATTGAAAGCTCTCAATTCTCAATGATGATCCCTGTGTGTCAAATCAACCTTGCAGGGAACAGTGGTAAGTTTGTCGTTATCCACCTCTAACGGCTACTTGAATTCCAAATGCCATGAGAAAGGACCGAGTGAAGGATAGGATCCTACTTACTACTTCCTACTTCCTACCACAGGTCTACAGCTGTGTAATGTAAATGCGGCTTTCTAGAATGCAATCTGGAAAAGCTGCAAATAAAAGGAAAAAGCCACCATGATAGCTGGGGGTGCCGGGGTGGTAATGGACTTGGGCTCCGTTGGGCCATACAAGGCGGGAACAGGGAACTCTGAACTCTCCTTTGTACTGTGCATTCGATCTAGCCAAGGATGGGCCCACAGGACAGGAGGTCCCTATCTATGCTTTTGATTTGGAAAGCGGAAAGGTCCTCCAGACAGACGGATCATCTCGTCGCTGGATGATGACCGACTGGGGCCCACCAAAGCTTTTGAGCGTTATGGTGGTGCGCTCAACAGCTCCATTTGCCACATTTTTGGTGACTAGTCCCTTGACTTGGGGTGGGATGGGACCCACCTTCATTGAGGAATACATGATTAATGATTTTATCCTAATTTTCTATTTTCATTTTTTATTTATAATATTGTTTATACTTTACAGCCGATCATACGTAGTAATAGGTGGAATCCCATTTCGGACTGGTGGGTCCGTTTTTTCTTTTTTTGAAAAAAGATAAGAGATCCACATCGGTTTCGGGTTCCGGTGACGGATACTAGTTGCCCCTGCCTTTGATACTGGATCCGATTGTGTTGAAACGTCACACCCGGAAATTTGGCTTAAGTTTCCGTATAACATCACCGTCCATGACGAGCAAAAATAAAAGATGATTGCTCGGTAGTCGGTCCCACCCATCCCCTGATCGCAGAAGGCAGAAGCCGCAGAACCGCAGAAGGGAATCTTGCAAGGGTGATAGAGGCAAGCATATACGAGGATCTGGACCATATACGATGTTCCCAGATCCCAATTGAGCGTACGGTCAACGCAGATTAAATCCAACGGTGCAAAATGATGCCATTATGGAACGCTAAGTAAAATCGGTTCAAATTCAAATGGACGGCTCAGAGAGTCGCGTCAGCTTAAAGCTACGTGAAGGAACATTAGGGATCCTTTAACTCTGATCCTATAAAAACCCAAAAACCTCTCTTCCCTTCTCGCTCTGCGATTTCCATCTCTTTCGGCAGCAATCTCATCTCCATCTCATCGCAAACAATCTTTCACTCTGTCTACTCTACTCTACAGAAAGTCTCTCAAAAAATGGTGGTTTCCGTTTTCGTCTTGATTTTTTCTTCTCTTTGCTTCAGAGTTCTCTCCATAGTCGCTAGGGTTTTAGCTCCTCTAAGCTCTCATTTTGCGGTTATT
Source organism: Nelumbo nucifera (assembly GCF_000365185.1). The sequence goes on along the minus strand of NW_010729092.1, from coordinate 6,141,244 downwards.
TACATTCTGTTTCTTCTTTTGTTTTTATCTTGTCATGCAGGCTCTGCCGAACCAGCAGACTGTTGATTATCCTAGCTTCAAGCTCGTGATCGTTGGTGATGGTGGAACAGGTATTCTATTTTCGATCAAGTTTCACTTGATCTCTTTTTATTGTATTATTTTTACTTATAGCCGGAGGTTTTCTTGCTCATACTTAGGTTAGGACGATTTCGATTACGATTGCCTTGATTAGGCTGAAAGTGTTTTCTTGATGCAGGAAAAACGACCTTCGTGAAGAGGCATCTTACCGGAGAGTTTGAGAAGAAGTATGAGCGTAAGTATCTTTTTCTTTTATCTTCCCTATACTTTCACTTTAGTTTGAAAATCGTTGCATGTTTTTACTTTATCTTATTGTTTCTTTTATTGGGAATAGCAACTATTGGAGTCGAGGTACATCCTTTGGACTTCTTCACAAATTGTGGAAAAATCCGATTTTATTGCTGGGACACAGCTGGGCAGGAGAAATTCGGAGGTCTTAGAGATGGATACTAGTAAGTAATTACTTTGTAGCCAGTGTATATTTGGCTTGTCAAAAATTCTTGTATGACACAAGATATATAGTAAATGGAAAATGTATCATGTACCTTTAAGCTAACTGTGAGGTAGACTACGAATGGGATTACTAGATTACTTCCATTAACTCTAATGCCAAATTATACGTTGTGGTTGTCCTTCTGTTTTCTGTTGCCCATTTGTGATTTGCTAACTCTATCAATGTTTTTGTTTTTTTTTAGTAGTTTGTGTTTAATGCCTATTACGCTGTAAGTATCAATGTATATATATTTGGCTTGTCAAAAATTCTTGTATGACACAAGATATATAGTAAATGGACAATGTATCATATACCTTTAAGCTAACCGTGAGGTAGACTACGAATGGGATTACTAGATTACTTCCATTAACTCTAATGCCAAATTATACGTTGTGGTTGTCCTGCTGTTTTCTGTTGCCCGTTTATGATTTGCCAACTCTAACAATGTTTTTTTTTTTTTTTTTCTAGTAGTTTGTGTTTAATGCCTATTACGCTGTAAGTATTTTATTCAAGGATTCCTCAAAACAAAAAGATGTTCTTGATATGAGTGGATGTAATAAGGAATTTCTACTGGAATATGACATCATGTTTTTCCAATCCTTCCCCTTTCCTTACCCAATTTATCTTGGCAAAGGGTTCCGTAGATATGCTCAGTAAGGTTGTATGGTGGATATGTTATTTTTTTCGAAACAGATCTCTTGTCTTTATAACTCAAAACATCCTTCATTATTACAGAAGAGCTGTTCTTCTGCTAAATTCTTTATGAGTTCTCTTTGTTGAGTGGAACCAAGCTGTTGAGGGATGTAAATTGGCTTTGTCTTGAATCAAACCAGAAGTCAAATTAATATGTACTATTGGTGTTCAAGTATTGAAAAGAAAGTTGGGTGCCCGATTTGATGAATTTACACTGATTAGGCCACACCTTTTCAAAGTTAAATTTCTCATAATCTAGTTACATAATTATATTGGATTAAAACAAGGGGCCATGTGGGAGTTCAATTCTAGTTTCCTTTGTCTTGCTTGATTTTTGTGAATTGACCAAATATTCTCTTTGCTAAATGGTTTGATTAAGAAATATGCCACTTGCTAAAATGTTAGTCTCTGTTGATTGCTGCTGTTTTTATTTTGCATTTCGTGATTCATATAAGCTGTAGTGGTCAATGTATTGACATTCAATATAAGGATTGCAGAGGTAAGGCCAGCGATATAAAAGGCGTCCCTAGACACACAGATGAGGCATGCGCCTGGTGCACTTGGGCATGTGCCTGGTGCACCCTTTTTTGAAATCTGCGAATTTTGATTTTTTTAAGCCTTGTTTCTGGGCTGACCCAACCAAAAGCCCCTTGAGGCATGTCCAAACTTGGGTCTTAAAATTCTTAATCCCTGAAAAGCAATTTTGTAATTTTAATTATGTTTTAAAAATAGATTTTATTAGGAGAAATGAACGAACAACTTTAGCAAATTGGAGGCTTGGAATTTTAAGACCCTAACTTGGACTTGTTTGGGTTTGCCTCCAGGTAGCTTTAGTGTTTTAAAAGCACAAGGTGCAAGGCGAGGCTTACAATTTAAAAAAAAAGCTAAAAATTCAAAAAGAAATAAAAAATGCAAAAAAATAAAAAAATATAAAAAATATAAAACATAATATAATAAAATATAAACTTAAGTTTTAAAATAAATGTTTTAAAAACCTATTATCTAAAATTAAAATACATAAATATAATATGTAAAGCATATTCAAATGAGAATTTAAAAATGAAATCAGACATGTAAAACATTTTCAAGCATATAAAACCCACAATCTCCTTTTTTTCTCAATTGCATCAAGTAGCTAATGTGCCATATTACATTCCTAATTCTACGAGCCGCCTTTGTGCCACGTCCCTTGAGGCAAAACCCAAACAAGTGCATGTTAGTGTCTTAAATTCTTTGTTTTCACACAAAAAATAATAATTTTATAGTTTTAATTGCTTTTAAGAAGATATTTTATTAGGATGAATGAATGAACAACATTACCAAATAGGGTATTTTTGAAGCTTCTTTGAGCGAGGGCTAAGGCGCCAGACTCAAAAAAAGGAAACAGTGGCAAATTTTCAAAAGGTGCACGCTTGGGCTAAGGCGCAAGGTGCACCAGGCGCACGCCTAGGCACACCAAGCATGTGCGCCTTGCCTGTGTGCCTAGGCATGCCTTTTAAATCACTTGGTAGCTTGTAGAATCAGAAATGCAAAATATTTGATATCACAACTATTTTTTTCTCAATTGCATCATGTTATGTTTAGGTATTTTAGTTTTAGAAAATAAGTTTTTAAAGCGTTATGTTTTAAATTTAAGTTTATATTTTTAATTATTATTATGTTTAATGTTTTTAAAATTTTCCATTATTAATTTTTATTTTGAAAATTTATTTTTTTATTTTTTGCATTTTTGTGCCTTATGTGCCTTGGGTGCAAAATGCTTGTTGCGCTGTTAAAACACTGGGTAGGAAGTTTGCTGTGGCCTGATCGTTATAATTTTTTTTATTTGCAAAATTACCTTGTCATCTACTTGTATCAATAAATGAAGACCTTGGCATCCCAATTTTTACGTCTTACATTAAAAAATTACTTTCTTTTCAAGGGTATCAACAAAAGGTATACACCATTACAATGGATAGAGGTGGAATTTATTAAAAAGCATCTAAATTAAAAAAAAACATTTTCCACAAATTTGTCCATGCAATTAAAGTGGTATTTCTAAAAAAAATCTATATCCTGCTTTTTTCCTCAGTTTTTTATTATTATGATTTTTTGAATGGTTGCATTGAGATTTTTTGTTTTCTTTTTTTTACGACCTTTTATGTATTTATCAAATTTTCATATGCTTGTTTCTTGTTATTTTGTTCTTGTATTGAATCTACAAAGCTGTGTCATACTGTCGGTAATGGTAGCGGTTTTACTTTTAATGTCTTTTAGTCCTGTGTGCTTAAAAATGATTATCTGCCATGCAGCATCCACGGACAGTGTGCTATTATTATGTTTGATGTCACTGCTCGGCTGACATACAAGAATGTTCCTACATGGCACCGTGATCTGTGCCGGTGAGTGAGAATATATCCAAATTCTTTTGCCCTTTTCTTTTTCATCTTTAATCTTTGTTTAAAATGGCCTTTGTCCCATTCTTGATTATGTTTCTAAGTGCTGCTTTCAATGGTGACAATTACAGTGTGTGTGAGAATATCCCAATTGTTTTGTGTGGAAACAAGGTCGATGTCAAGAACAGGCAGGTGAAAGCAAAGCAAGTTACATTTCACAGAAAGAAGAATCTCCAATACTATGAGATTTCTGCAAAGAGCAACTACAACTTTGAGAAGCCCTTCCTCTATCTTGCCAGAAAACTTGCAGGGTAATGGAAGAATATTTCAATAATTGTTGAGTTCATTTTGTGATATCTCAACTGATGAAATAAAATTATGATCATGCAAGAAATGGTACAATGTTCATATTGTCACATTGAAAATTGTTTTGGTGGTATAGGGATCCTAACCTTCACTTTGTTGAGTCTCCTGCTCTTGCTCCTCCTGAAGTGCATATTGATTTGGCAGCCCAGCAACAGTAAGTTTTCCATTTTACCTATCTTATTGCCGTATCTAGTGGAAGTGCTATCTAACTTGCTAGTAAGGTCTCACTCACTGGTTGTACATTATTGGGATTTTTGGGATTGAATCCCGCCTTCACTGGGATTTGGGGTTTGGTCTACTCCCTTATTGGGGTGGGGAATCAGTAATAAAGTCACATGGACAACACATACCACAAAAAAAATATGCATCCAACAGGCAACCCCCAAGAAGCATATAGGATGCATCCGACATCCAACAACAAACCCCCACTACACTAGTGTTGGATTTAGGTGTAAACATAATTCTATTATTTTGTTGTGTTTCTAACTTTGCATATATTTGGCGGTTGTTACAGGCACGAAGCTGAGCTTGCTGCAGCGGCTAGTCAGCCTCTTCCCGATGATGACGACGATGCTTTTGAGTAAAGCGAGTGTAGTGCCAGTGGTTTCAAAGTTTTATTGGCCTTCTGTCGTGTTTCATTTTGACTTTTGTTATGAATTTTACTTCCTAATTTTCTTAAATATAAATGAGATGATGAATGCTTTGTTCTTCAGGATCGTGTCAAATGTTGAGGGTGGTGCATTCTATAAGGTTCAGGGGGATTTTCAATCGGAGGGAAGGAACCAATGTCTTTTTGAGTTAAATGCTTGTAGGTGTTTGAAGAATTCTTTGTTACCGGGACGAAAACCACATAAAAGAAAAAAAAAATCAATTTGAGTAATACTGCATTGGTTAGACCTTTGGCCGACTTTGCTTCCCGTATCAATCGATATACAAGTAGTTCATTGGATAAGTGTTCAACAGTTCAAGTTTGTTATTGCGAGTCTCAAAATCGACTTCTGCGGCTAGGCCACAACCTCTGCATCCATTATAGAAAGTGTGGTGTGGATGTCACACTTTTTTGATTCTATGTATCTTATGTACATAGAATGAATGATATTTATATGGTAAATATTTGAAAATTTTATAATAAATTAATATTAATTAAAAAATATCATTTTTTTATAAAATAAATTATATATCAATTTTTTGACCAAACTTTCCATGAATACAGGGTGGGTAGAGGAACTTGGAACTTATTTTGAGCTTCACACTAGTATGCCACACCATGTGTAAGATTACTTGGTCATTTTTTAAATAATTTATCAATAATGATTTATAAAATGCATATGTATATACAGAAAATTAGGTGAAGTTGGTAAAGGACTTTCAGTATACAAAACCCAGTCAGGCTAGACCATCAGCTCTGGAAGCCAGAATTGATCTTCCCGTGGTCAATCTTAGCTTGACCCAATTGGAAGAAGAAACTTCCCTGGCTTCATGGAGATAGTGAACTAGCTTCTGGAGCTATACTCATACATGAGAGACACATGTGAATATGTGATGTTGCAAGGAAGCAAGATTCACATATCCTTGATATATCACCATGACGTAGGATAAATTGAACGAAAAAAGAACAGAGAAAAATACGTTGAAGATGGCATTTACCTGATAGGAACGATGCCACACAGGATTTGAGATTTTTTTTTTTTTCCGCACCTAATCTTCTTTTTCAGTGGAGGAATGGTGACTACAACTAGAAGCTTGGTAAGAACAGGGCTGTAAGTCGGGTTGGCCTGAGTCAATAGTTTACACTGTTTCGGGTTTGGGCTTCAGGTTGGGCCTATTGAAAAATTGACAAATTCTCAACCTTAACCTGAAAAAGTTGTACCCTTAGGCAAGAAGAAACGACCACGCCAAGTTTGGACGGCATCGGTGGAACACAACAGAGGTTCAGTGGAACAACTTGGAGACTTTCGGCGGAAAAAGTGGTAAAAGATGTAGGGTTATAAAGAGTCCGCATAAAATATATTAGCATTTCCAACCCGTGGACCGACCCCATCCACAAAAAATAGGCGTTGTCGAGAAACTAGAGTATGGATAGGACTGGTCCATGAGATAGTGTGGACCGGTCCCATCTACAGTGAACCGAATGCACTATTCATCTTGTGCATAAACCGAAACGATCCATCCACGAGATGAACACAATTCCAAATGCCACCTAAATATCACATATTTACATGTCAGATAGGGGTGTTCTCGGGTCGGGTTGGGTCGGTTTATTGGGGTTTTCCCAACTGACCTGACCTGGTCGGGTTACCTGAGGTGGAAACCGAAACCGACCCACTAATAGGCCAAACCAACCTGGTCGGTTTGAGTCGGGTTGGGTCGATTTCGGTTTTGCTCCTGTACAAAAGGACACCTAATTGAATTCTAATTGTAATTGCCTAATGGGTTGCCTATTTGGTGTAAAAGATTATACAAAGTTAGAAATTATGATAAATTGCCTATTCTAATTGTAATTGCCTAATGGGCCTTCTAATTCTAGTAGAAGACTATTTATAGTTAAATAGGAAACTACTCAAACTAGGAACTACCGAATTAGTAGAAGACTAATTCGATTCAGGTCGGATTGATTTCAGTTTTCACACAAGAAAACCAAAATCGGCCTGATATATCGGTTTATATATTTGCCCAACCTGAAACTGACCGGTACTGATGAAAACCCGACCGACTCAAGTTGGGTCAGTCTGGGTTGGTCGGTTTAATCGGGTTGAACTTTCTTATGAACAGCCCTAATGTCAGATAATCTCATCTTTGTTTCGACGTCCTTGCGATAGGGTTCTCAGAGGTGCACGATTATCCGATTCAGAGTTCAAAATTCGATTTCATTAAACTGTTTTTTTTGGTGTTACATAATTCACATCATATGAGCTTCTTACAGGCACAGTCGAGATGTTTCATCTTTAGCTCGAGAAAAATTATCTAAATGAAAAGGTCATCTCAATCCCAATTAGTAATCAAGCCATAAAGCTGTTGGTTTTCTAATGCAAAATGAGGCCGAAGATGGTTCGAATGATTCGATTAGCGGACTGAAAACATTGCACCCAGTATAGATTTTGCTTTAAGTTCAATATGGATCGAGTCAATTTTTTTTTTTTTTTTTTGTGAAGCGAGTCAAATCATGTTTTTCAATTGTTGAACTTGAAATAACTCATGAAAAAAATCTTTGCGATGTGTAGGAGGGAGCGAAGGGAGAAATCCCATTTAAGGTGAATATTAGAAAATAGTGGATAATTGTGAAGTACCGCGGTGTCCAATACCTGGTTACATCTTAGGGGGTGTTATTTTTAAGTTCGGATCTCTTGCCTACGAGAACCCTGTTCACGTCTACCAATGACACATTACCCCCTGTGAATTGGGAACATTTCTCCCTGCATAATACTATGTAGAGGATGAGATGTTTTCCATGTATGGCTACGATAAACATGGGCAGGATTCTCATGGGTAGGAGATCCGGATTCGTTATTAACAAGAATCTTATGTTCTTTTTTTAGTTTTATGTGAGAACAATGAAAAGTTTATTTTGTAGGGGTATTTGAAAGTGATACTCATTGAATAAATAACTTTTTCACATAGGAAGAAAGTTGCCAACACTTTAATGGAACAAAAATACCCATTTTAATAATGAATTTTTATGGATAAAATGGTCATTGTCTTATTTTCCTGAGAAATAAAAAAATATGGAATGAAAAAGATATCATGGCGATGAAACTCGAGAAGGTAAAAGGCTTGAAGGTTAAAAGCATGTGCTTCCACCTCCAATTTACTCCCATCACCCCACCTAATGTGCTTTTAAGAGATGATGGCCATGATTGATCGATGAGAACAATTATTTGTCGAAGATAATTTTGCACATTGGCTTTTAGTTGGAGGCAATCGAAATCTGAAAGTTAAAGAAATAAGCAACAAATAGAAGAACATTTCTATGGAAAGAAGGTTGGGTCTGCCACTCTGCTGAGAAAAATAGGGCAAATGTGACTGGGATGAAAAAGATCTCTTAATAAATTAGGGCAAAAATAAAATATCAGCTGGATTATCAAAAAAAGTCGAAATGGACGGACCAATCCAAGTTTCGTATAAAAATAAAAGATAAAAGAAAATTACATATAAACCCCTAAACCCTAACGTCTGATGGGAACAGTTGATCCGACCCGACCCGACCCCATTGAGGCATTGAAACCCTACCTGCATAAACAAAATTTGGCATATAAAGCATAAACAATGGTTTGGGCCCCCAAGGCCCAATCCCTTCTCCATGCTGGGCATCAGACTGAAGATAAGTGATCCACTGATCCACTCTGCTGTTTTCTCCATCAATCTTTTCAACATTCCGTATTAGTGCTGGGAGCAGCCAAGGTGGGCATGTGCAGCGTGCAGCGAGGGTCTTTAGTCTTTAGTATGTCGCATATACATAGAAGTGAGAAGATGCCGGCGAAATGTTGGAGTTGGTGTATCTCATAAACCAACTATAATCATGAAAGTCATCCATTTCATGAAAATGATGGATAATAAAGCAATACATTCAAACTGGAGATACTTTTAATTACAGCAATTGTATCAGATGTGGGTCCAACGTTCTAAAGATAGAAACTCTACCCATACACACACAGCTGTAGCCTTTAAAGCACATCGTTACAGTTACACATTGTGGTAACTGGTAAGCTTTCAATTTTCAACTCTCACCTCTCCTCTTAATGACCACTTCTAAGTGCTAACTTACAATTTGTAATAATCTGGGCCGGAATTGTCACTCACACACACTGTTGATCTTTTTGACAACCCATGTCAATTTTCAACCCCCACCTCTCCTTTTTATGCTAGTTGGCTGTTACTAGCATAAAAAAAAAAACCAACACGATACTATTTCTATTCATTTTTGTTATTTGTTAAATTTTTTAGGCTGCGTTTGGAAACAATGCAAATAGAATGTAAATCGTGGTTCAGGGTAAATTTATACTCTGGTTTACTTTTTCCTGTGTTTGGTAACATTATATTTATGCATTGATAAATGATAAACTAATACATATTTACATTGATAATAATATGTAAAAGTACATTAATAAAAAATAAATAAATTTGCATTTAAGTGGGTTTTTAATAAAAAAACATATTTTATTTGAATTCATGTTTACATCAATTACAGTTAAAAGTCTGTTTGGATATGAAGATAAATTTATCAGTGCAAAATTAACCCAATTTTACAATTTATATGAACCCTTTTACCCTCTACATGTTTACATTATTTCTAAACACAACCTTAAGAACAAAGATTCCTGTAGAACTTAGCTTGAAAATAAATTATATAGTCCTAAAAGTTAATTGATTTGGACGATTATACAGATGATCCATTTCACCCCAACAATAATTTATTCAAATCGAACGATCAAATCATTGACCTAAAAACCGATGGTCAAAGCGGTTTCGGTTCCAGAAAGAAAAACCTGCAAACGACAACTCTGGACTCTGTGCCAGTGGGAGAGACAGAGAGGCTGGTGGTCGGGTCGTCACAATTCTCGCAACTCACAACCAAGAGCCATACTTCAGGCGTGGATGGACCTTGGACGTTGGTGGGGGTGGGGGTGGGCAGCTCCCCCTTTTGTCGGTAACCCTCCATTCTCTATGGATTACTTCGTGCATCACGTCCTGGGTATTGTCTCTAAGTGGGCCCCCTCTCAATATTCTATTTGTGTGGTGTAATGTTATCTTTATAACCCAGACTATGGTTAGGTTCAATTGGGCTCCATCAATTCGTGTAGGACTCACTACCAATGGGGCTCTACCGTCTAGTCTACATAGCATTGCAACCGTCCGATTCGATTGACTTTCGACTCAGCTCTCTTAAGTCAAGTGAAAACAATAGATGATGGATGAGAAACATTCACAGCAGTTGTCCATCGTGTGCATGGACGGTGGGTCTTGGCCCACTGTCTTTGACAATTTGTTTGTGCCACGCCCCAAGCCCCAATGTGCCAAGGCCTCTCCTCTCCAACGTCAGCTATTTGTTTGTGTTCCACCCACGTATTTTTTTGCCAGGTGGCAAGATGATGTATATGACGAGTAATTTGCCACATGTATTCCAAAATCCGTTGGAAATCCCTAAAAATCCTATCCCTTCTTAACAACTCCAACTGAAAATGGCAACTCTCATCAGTTATCCTCACCGCTTTCCATGAAAATCTCTCCATTAATCCTCATTAACAAACTAATTGCACTTACCTTCCAAAACCAAAATCCGAGATTTTAACGCTTTCAATTCATCTCTCTCCCACAGACGCGTCTACGGTCAAAACTCCCAAGTCAAGCACAAGCAGAGTGAGAGAGTGAGATAGCAACTTTCTAGTTTCTACTCTTTTACCCACCCGACCCAACCAACCTCTCCTCTAGAAGAACCCTCTCTGCCCTTTTCACCTCCCACAAAGAATATTAGACGTGTGATGGCAACTGTTGACCCGACCCGGCCTCCATCACACCCCACGATTCGGTGGATATTTTGCGACGTTATGGCTTGAATTGGGTTTGTATTGGTATCTGTACCTCCAAGTAAAACCCAGTGGTCCAGCTGACCGGTTTTGGTCCGGGTTTGTCTGGTCATAAATGGGTTGGGTTAGAATCATTTTCCATTTCTTTTCTTCTCTCCATCTCACATAGCATATACGGTTATCACTTATTTGAAAAAAGAAAAATCTTAAATTTGATTGATTTACCAAAACAAAAAAACCTTGTATATAATAAACATATAAAATACCAAATAAAAGCATGTTTTAAAGGAAATACCCGGCATATATTCCAAAACATGTATAAAATCTATATAATATAAATAAAATATTAAAGAATTAATTTTATTATTTTTATATTTTACATGAAGTGAAAAGCAGGTCCAGAGACTCCAGACCAGACCCAGAAGCATACCAAACCAGAATCAAGAAAACAGAAAGGAAAGAGAGAAAGCATCCATGCATGGGCATGCTATGACCGTTGTTGTTGTTGTGGTGGTGGTATTGGTGTTGGTGTTGTAATGCAATTCTTAAGCGCCTTGCTCTCTCTCTCTCCTCTCTCCTCTCTCTACTCTTTTGAAACTTCTCCTTCTCCACGCCGCCTCTCTTCCTGACCTTACCAACAACTCATTCATCCCCTTTGCATTTCATTTAATTTACCAAAACACCCTCAACCTCCATCTCTCCCTTCTTCTGTTCTGGTCTCTGCAAGAGAACAATACAAACCACTGAAAGCTCTTCTCTTAACCATGGTCTCTTCTTCTTTCTAATGTCGGCGCAGTTGTTACTGGTACGTCTCATTGACGTATGCTTCCTTCGCTTCATTGATGATCGGTCTATCTTCGTTTCTGTCGCATTCTCCATATCTGCCCCCATGTTAACTCTTTTTGTTGGACTGTTCTGTTTCTTTTTTTTTTTTTTTTTTTCTGCAGTGGGTTTTTAGATGGTTTTGTGGGTCTTCGTGAAAATCTAGAAAATTTTCAATTTCGGGTTGCGTTTCAGATGATCAGGGTTTTAGGGGTTTTTTGCGCATTCTATGGATTATTTGAATTGAGTTATGATTCTATTGGAGAAATCCGATTTTGGTTTGCTTATCTTTCTACGTTCTTCCCGACGTTGAATTCGAGGTGTGAATCGGCTGATGGAGATGATCGTGGTTGCGAGTTTTTGTTTTGGTTCTTATTTTGAACTGGGTTGTGGGTATTGATGGGTTTTCTTGTGGACTACTTGTTAGTGTTGACTGGATGTCTTGAGGAGTCTCTTATTTTTTTTTTTATTCCTGTTTTGTGTTTGTTAGGAAATTGGATGATGGGTTTGGGAGTACTGGATTTCTGGTGAATAGGTTCAAGGGAAAAGGCCTTTTTTTTTTTCTTTTTTTCCCTATTATAGGCAGTCTTTTTTCTTATCAGACTAATGAGTTGTATTGTTTAGCTGCATTGGATGATAGGTATAGATTAAAGGATTTCCCTTTCTCTTTCTTTGATCAGTAAAGACTTCCTTCTTCATTGATTTCTTTTTTATGGTTCCCTTTTGGTTAAAAGAACAGGAAAGAAGAAAGAAATATTGAATCTTCATCCGTTTCACAATGCGAGTTTTGATTGTTGTAGAAATATTGGACTTACTGATATTGGATTAATCAGATGATGTTTTGATTCAGAATAAGTCTTGTTTTCTTCTTTTAATAATATAATTTGATGGCATATTGCCATGAGTGTTGGTTTCTGACAAATAAAGATTCTGATTGCATTGAAGGGCTCATCCGTGAATCTGCATTGCCAAGTAAAGCTGGCTCTGTTTAGCGACGCAGATCTCTTTCGAACTTCCTCCCACTCACGAAATGGAAGGAGGGACTGATCAGGATTACGACGAATTTGAAATGCTTCTGGGTGAGATACCGAATGCAACATCTGGAAATCCACACTCCGAGGATTCTGGGCGTACAAGTTCCTCGGTAAATATGGAAAGGATCCCTCGGCAAGAGGGGGAAAGGAAGTGCTCTCCATCAGCCTCTTTTACGAACTTCTACAATGCATCCCAAGCCGCAAGCTCTGGCAGCAACTCCACATTTTATGATGGCTTGGCCTTCGAAAGAACCAGTGCCAACTGTGTGAACCCCTCCCAGTGTTCGACAAACCAGAAACTGCAAATTAATGGGAATTTGGATGGAGGGAAAATAATTGTGAAGAGTGCACATCAATCACCTGTCAAAAATGTTGATCAAGATGATTCAAACCTGCCTGATGACCAATCCTTGAATTCAGCATTTGCAGATTTGAGCTTCAAGGATGGTATGGCAGTGGAAGCCCCAACTTCTCAGTTTGTAAAGCATAATACATTACAAAATTGCACCTTTCTACTTGATGGGCAGTACCCAAACTGCCTAAAGAAATCATTATCCAGTTTGGGATCAGGGGCCACAGTTATTCCTACTCCACCTAATGCACCAAGTGGCATGAATGTGGTGAATGGTCTCAATAAGTTAGATATAGGCATGAGTTGCCATGAAAACACAAAGCTCTTAAAACTCAATGTTCAAGAACTAAAGAAACAGAATCCTGGTTCTCACCAGCTGCTTGAAAATTTATCAGGTGACATAGGAGAGCAACTACAGAGCGCCCAAGTATACTCTCCATCCACACCATTAGCAGCTGGGTTGCATGCCTTTCAGGTTGTCCCAAACATTACAGTCCCTGGAGTTGAGTTCCCAGTTACACCTTTTCAACAGCAATGCTTTTTGGATACACAATCTCCTCTTCCTTACATGCAGCCTCAACCATTGAATCAGCCCCACATCACATGGAGGCAGTTGGAGGAAGAAAGGTATTGTAGGATGCATCAACAATACCTTTACTTGCAACAGCTCTGTAATCAGGGATCTGATGGTCAAGTTCCAACTCATGCAAGTAGGAATGCTGCCTTTGGGTCAATGACTAGAGACCCAAGGCGACCATATTTTGAGATTCCAATTTCCCTCCAACTTGAACAAGGTAGTCAAGGTGCAATTTTGAATGGTGCTGTAATCCCAAGGGGACTTGATTCATCGGATCCTACACTGACAGGCACTGGCCCTTGCCGATACTATGCTCAGGGATTCTGTGGGAGGGGTGAAACCTGCCCATTTGCTCATGGCCCGAAGCAGTCTTCCGCCAGCAGTTTAGGATGCCATCCTTCTTCCCTTACTGCCAAGGATTTTGGACCTGTCAAAGTTTTAGACAAGGTTGTGAAGCAGAATTTTCCTGAAAAGATTCTAACAAGGTCACATGGCTTGAACTCAATCAGAACTATCAAGCCTTGCTCTGATGTAGGGAATGAATCACTAAGCCATGGTAACTCTAATGGGAGATTGCTCTTTGATGGCCACTTCCAGTACCATCCATCCATTCTAAATGCAGCATCCTTCCAGCTAGATGGTCGGAATTCCCATGGTTCATCCCCTGACACTGTAAATCCGAGACATATAAATCTGAAGTCACCATCTCAGAAATATAATTCTGTGGATGAGGTCATGGGTAGAATTTATCTCATGGCAAAGGATCAACATGGCTGCCGCTTCTTGCAAAGGAAATTCACAGAGGGCACCAAAGAAGATATTGACAAAATCTTCCTTGAGATAATTGGCCACATTGTTGAGCTAATGACGGATCCTTTTGGCAACTATCTTATCCAGAAGTTACTTGAAGTATGTGATGAAGATCAGAGAATGCAGATACTTCATGCAATTACCAGAAAAGCTGGTGATCTTGTTAGAATATCTTGTGACATGCATGGGTCAGTTTTTTTTTCTCCATCCCTATATCATTTATATCTAATATTTGATTGTTTCTTTTGTTAAATAGCTTCTAGAGTGCACTAAGGCTTTTATTTCCATATTTGTTTCCTTTCCAAACACAGGACTCGTGCAGTTCAGAAGGTGATTGAAACCCTTAATACTCCAGAGCAATTTTCCATGGTTGTTTCCTCATTGAAGCCTGGAATAGTTATGTTGATAAAAAACATGAATGGAAATCATGTTGCTGCACGATGCTTGCAACATTTAATGCCTGAATACTGTGAGGTAAATATTTCATTATTCTTTGTGTCTAATGTCCCTTTTATTTATATAGTTCCAAGTGTTGGCATATAACATATATGTTACACTTGCACAGGTAAGCTTCTTTTTAGTACTTTAAGAGGTATCAATGAGATTTACAATTCTCAGCCAGGAAATGGTGAACCCCTTTAGGGTGAAATGGCGAAACCAGGAGCTTGTTGATTTGGTTATTGCTTACAATAATTGTTATTTATGTGTTTACTTTTATCTCCAAATTGCAGCAATTCCCTTATGTTACCCTGTATAAGTAGCATATTGCTTAGGTGATAAAGGTTCCCTTATAATGCTTTTAGAAACTGCTCCTATGAAATTAAGAATGTAACTCCAGAACTTTTAGGCTAAGAAGTTAAAAAATTAATCATTACCAACTGTCAAGATACTAATGTTTTAAATGCATCAAGCTGTAATTGCTTTGAGTATGATGTCATAGTGGTTGCTTTTGTAATCCTCAGATAACTGATGAACTTGGATATAAATATCAAGCTTGTTGGAAATCAGCTGCTATGTTTATAAACAATCTTAAAGTCAAACAAGTGGTTTATAATTTTAGATAATGCAAATTGCAAATTGTCTATTTTTGTTGAGATGCTAGAACTTTGAGAG
The DNA here is from genome assembly GCF_000365185.1 of Nelumbo nucifera. Next base: position 6,126,010 of record NW_010729092.1, on the reverse strand, counting down.
TATGACTTTCATCATGTTGTTACTTTGCTTCTTTCATTGTAAATCTCATAAATTATTACTTTGTTTTGTGATAGTTTTAACTTATAAATTTTACTATTCATTTCTGTACCTAATAGACATTTACTGAGAAGGGGAATTTTTTGTGCTGTTCATGTTATTAAGTTTTATACCTGTGATGTAAACCTGGAAAAGCAGAAATAGATCATGAATGAAGGAATAATTTTCTCACTCCCACATCCGGTGACTTATTCTTTTCATTTTGTGAATTTTTCATTATTTGGTCCAATGTTATCTTTGGCTTCAAATTTGATTAGGTTTCAGCTTCGAAAATTTGTTTGTTGGCTTGGTTTGGGTGTCATTAAATAGATATTTCAATAACCTATCTGACATGTTGTAGAAATGAGAGTTTTTCTAGTAGGTTATAAGTTGTTGTGGTTATTTCAGTCTTTAATTTCTGGTGTATTTTGGGGTTGCTTTTGCTTTAGTTTTAGTGGGAATTCTAATAGATACTTATGGTTGATTTATGAATTCAAATAGGTATTAAACAGACTATATAAGTCAGTTTTTGCGTTAGGTTTAGAGACTATAGTGGTTTGAGATATCTTGTGCAATCTCTTCTCTCTTGTCCTCTGTTCTTTCTCTAGTAGTTTATTGTACTCTTATTTGAATAGTTACTGTCTTCTTTTTTCTTCATTCTTACCTTCAAGGTTCAAAATATCGATACACCCGATATGCCAGTAGAGGTGTATCGGTAGTTTTTTTAGTATTTTTTTCAAATCCGGTTCAGAGGGGCCGGTTTAAGGTCTGTCCACCCCTGAACCGATCAAAACCCCGATCAAAATATCGATACACCTTGCTTACCTTTCTTTTAATGTCCTACTGCTAAAATTTTTGTTCAACAATATCTCTAACCATTCTAGCTAGCTAGCCAGGTCTTATTAATATTTTAACTCTCCATTTTAAGACCTAATCCTAAAATCTTCTGCTTAATGTAAGATGTTTTTTTAAGCGCTTAATGTGAGATGGTGTGCAATCAGTTTGGTCATCACTTTTTGTTCTTTTTCGAATTGCTACTACACTCTGAATTAAAATTGTTAAATAATATAGTTCCCTGTAGCACAAATATGCGTTGTTATCAAGAGATGTAATTAAATGATATTTATTTAATTATTTATGGTGGGAGAAAGTAAACTAATATTTGATATTAAAAGTACTCATGACATCATCATGTCTATTCTAGAATTTAAATTTAAAGCAGATATGTTGAAATCCTTGCATGAGAACTCATTGGTGGATTAACGCACAAACACAAAGGTATCCAAGGAAACAGCAGGGATCACTTTTTGTTCCTAATTCTGATAGTCAAAATGTTATAGTGGGTATGGGCCTTTTCTGGGTCCATGATGTGCCTGTTATGGAAATATTATTTTGATTCTATATTTGCCTTGAACTTCAAAATAGGAATTCTATCCTGGTGGGCACTTCATATTAAAAAATTGCCTAACCTACTGATTTAAAAAATAAAAATAAAAGCCCAACCTGAACTGTACCTTGTCATGCAGAGATAACCAAATAACATTTCATGCTTCTCACTAGCATCTGATTTTTATACCAAATCTGTTTTCTAAAGTATATTCTAGAGTACTAGCTATTTTAACATGCTTGAATAAGTTACACTAAGCATTCCAAGTGGTGACAGTAGATATATCCTAACACCTAAGAGCTTGGAATGAAGTAGCAAGCTCCTCCTCTGTGAAAGACAAAATAATAATAGAATGGAAACCCCTCCAAATATTGAAATGAAGCTGAATTTTGATGGAAGCTCCTCGGGAAATCAGGATTGTCATGAATTTTAGGTATATGTGTATTCAAGGATGCAATGGGGAAATGGAGGCCTTGTTCTCTGGTCCATTTGGAGTGGGGACTCCGCAAAAGCTGAAGTGTTAGCCTTGCTCCAAGGAATGAAGATAGCAATGCAATGTGGAGGTTGAGGGAGACTCAAAACTGGTAATCTCTTGGATAAATGACAGCAGCCCAGTTGTGTGGATTCACAGGTACATTATAAGAGAGATCAAGAGCATAGCAAGGGAGTTAGGGACAACATTTAGATGGGTAAAGAGAATAGAAAATGGAATGGCTGACACCTTGGCTAAATATGCAGTGCATAGGGAACAACTATTTTGGAAAAATTTGTGTTGTGGTCTCCAAAATTGTAAAGGGATTCATGTAACAGAAATACATTGTAATGTTTTCTAAATGAAATTAATTGTTGCTGATAAAAAATAAATAAATAAATTACACTAAATGTGCTATCTATCTATTCTAATGTATATTCTGATTCTATTACAGAATATATATTCAAATCTAAATTCTCACTAGAATCTTATTYTAATACAGAAGTAACCAAATCCCCCACTCATTTAATCAGATCTCCATTTACTGTAACTTACTAGAATAAGTTTGAAGCCTTGTTCAGAAACCATCTTATATATATGTTATTGGTTTGCACATATTCAAGAAGGGTCGACATGATTTATTATAATTTCATCAACACATCTTTCATTTTGAAGGATTCCTCAAGCTACATGCTGTATTGAGTTGTGATAATCTGATACCTATACATGCTTAGTATACCGTTATTGGACATGTTACATAGCCATTAAGATGCCTGATACTGCAAAGACACTTCTGGATAGTATTAACACTGCTGATCAATTTGACAGTTTGAGCTAGGTTAGGTATACATGGGCAACTATTAGGTTTTTAATTCTACATCAGCTTACTTATAATCAAGAAAAAAACAAGGAAAATCTGCTACACTTTAGTGGAAGTAAAAAAGGGAACTTCTCCCAAGAAGGGAAAGGAAGTTAACCTAATGAAAGTTTTGCCTCACTTCAACATTATTTGAGCATTATCTCAACTATCCGTGGCTCACTATATAACTCTTCTTCTGCCTTTTTCTCTTTGAAAGGATAGCTCAAAAAGGGAAAATCTGCTACACTTTAGTGGAAGTAAAAAAGGGAACTTCTCCCAAGAAGGGAAAGGAAGTTAACCTAATGAAAGTTCTGCCTCACTTTAACATTATTTGAGCATTATCTCAACTATCTGTGGCTCACTATATAACTCTTCTTCTGCCTTTTTCTCTTTGAAAGGATAGCTCAAAAACTTTCTTTCAGTTGCCATTTTAACACAGTAGGGTTGAGAATGCACTTTTAGGAGGAAAAGGTTGATATTGATGGTAACACCTTTCCATCCTTTGTGCCATTTGTTATTGGAAAAGAGAGTAGAAAATTTAGTTCAGGCAAAGAAACAGGCCCAAAGATCGTATTACATCTTTCTCAATCACACCAATAAGGTCACTAGGGAACTCTTTTGAATTAGTTTATTGTGCTGACTGTTAAATGACATTTGTTTGTCCTTATGATACTTTGTATATTTTGGAGGTGTTCTATAATTTTTTTTGCTATGACATTTGTGTTGTGTAATTCTTCTACAATATTGGTAACAGTCATGTAGTTTGGATTTTGGAATGTTAAACCCATCTCTGATTCTCTTTCATATATGCGGTGCATGGTAATTCAACACAGTGAATGCTTGTAGGTATTACACTTCCAATTTAGAAGATTGCACTGTATTTGTGTATGCATTGTCTTGCAACCTAAATAAAATTATAGAAAATTCTGTTTGTTAGCTTTTTTTGGTCACTTGAAGTTCATGTTTTGCAGTGTTTGATTGATTGCAAAGAAAACCGAAGAAAGAAATCTATGCTATATTCTAAAATGCAGTTTTTCAAATTTTGTGATTTTTTGAATGCAAAAAATATAAATAAATATGGAGCTATTTAAGCTCACCCACATCCAATTCATTTAAATACATATAACATGAGCATCTTTTAAACCAGCCTGTGCATTGCACAAGTCTCTTCTAGTAGAAAATCTAAAAGAAAGTAACTTAGTTTGGCTTACGTGAACGCAAATTAGAAAAGAAAGTTGAGATCAAATATCAACATAAATTTTTGCTTTGATCTCTCTCTTATTTTTCTCTCTTAAAGGCAGAGAGAAAGCAGAGAAAACAAGAGACAAATCTGTCCTAAAAGAAATTTCTTTATTTTGTTTTTTTCTTTTCTCCTATTTTCTTCACAACCAAATACAAACAGGATAGAAACTGGTCAGATAGGAGGTATAGTAATGCATTAAAACTGAAGAGAAGCCATATAGTTTAAATTAAGTCAGTGCTTCTTACTTGCTTTGAAGAGTTTGTTGAGATTAGTAGTTATCGGGTGTTGGATAGTCAGTCCTTTGCTTGGTCCTTAGGTATTTGAGTTTACAAAGGAAAGCCTAGGTCCAATCAACCTAGAGCTTTATAAATATATTGTGAGGTTGCACTTGAGAAAGGGTATTGATATGAATTGATTTGACATTGTATCTTGCTGTGCCTTGCGAGGTACATCTCTATCTCCCCAGGAGTTGGTAATAAACTATTTTCTATCTTCATTTACTTGGAAAGTTTGTGTATATTACTCCTATTCAGTCATGCTTTATGCGGTTCACCTTTATTGAAATGGGGCAAAAAGTCAATAAATTGATAAATTTATGGATCATGTGCTTTGGGTTGTTATTGATATTGAACTGACTTTAGTTTTCAGAGTAGCTAATTTTACTTCATGAATTGGGCCTATGATATACATGTTTACTCATATTTCAGTTTAGATGAATGTTTGATAGCTTGTATCATTGATACTTTTGGCAATATAATTACCAATATAAAAATATTGAGCACATTAATTTTGCAGTTCCTTTTTGAAGCTGCAACTGGCCACTGCGTTGAGCTTGCAACAGATCGTCATGGTTGCTGTGTGCTTCAAAAGTGCCTCGGCCATTCTGATGGAGAACAGAGACGCCGAATGATCTGTGAGATCACTTCTAATGCTCTTTTGCTTTCTCAAGATCCATTTGGGTACTCACTATCCTCCTTTTTTATGTTTCCCTATGTTTAAATATTAATTTAGAAATGGCTGTATTCTTTTTTTTTTCACATGCTTGTTTGTGCTTGTGCAGACGCACATGCATATGTTGTCAAAAAATTCATAGCCATTGAATTCAGTATTTTGGTTCAAATGTTACAGGAATTATGTTGTTCAATATGTATTTGAACTTAGGATGCCATGGGCAACAATGGATGTGCTCAACCAGTTAGAGGGAAACTATGCGTACCTCTCCATGCAGAAATACAGCAGCAATGTTGTTGAGAAATGTCTGAAATATGCAGCAGAAGAGCACAGGCCACAAATAATTCAGGAGCTAATAAATACCTCGCGGTTAGATCAAATCCTGCAGGATCCTTATGGCAATTATGTTATTCAAGCAGCACTTAATCACTCTAAGGTAGAATGTACCCCAAACTCTCATCCATTATTATGTTTATCTCATGATTTTTGTTGGTTAGGACCTGGCTTATTTGTTTCTGTTGGACAGGGGACACTTCATGCTGCTTTGGTGGAGGCTATCAGACCCCATGTGCCGGCACTCCGGACCAGTCCGTATGGGAAGAAAGTCCTCTCATGCAACAATCTGAAGAAGTAAACAATACCATTCTTTGACCAAATTCTTAGAATAACTTTTCCCCAAACAAATGGGTCTCACAAATCTCTTGGGCAGAGCAGATAGAGTTACTGTAAAGAATGTAGACTTTGCCATTACAGAGGATCGGTGTAAACAGTGTAATAAATAGGAAAGGGAGAAACTTTTGAAGTTAGACTTTTTGATACTTGAGTTGTCAAATTTGCTGGGACTTGTGAGAGAAAAGTTCCACAGATGCCTTGTACAGCCTGCCGGAACAGATGAAGGCAATTTTGCGTGATAGTAGATCTGCATGTTAGTGGACTGAGATTTATGCTTTAAAATAAAAGAAAATTCAAAGAAAGTAGAATTTTTCTTTTTTAAGCTCACAGGGGAGTGTACTGCTGCTATTGTGCTTCAATTAAACTGTTTTTTTGGGGGGGTTAACTTGAAAACCTTTTTATCTTTGTACTAAATACATATTTGGTAATGTATTTGGCTTCTATACTCTCCTTGTAATGCTCATCTTTTTGTTCAGATATGATGTGTAAAGCACCCTTGAATCTCTTTGTTGAATACATATAGCCCATATTTAGTAACTTTACTGGCCAGAGGCATATCTTATCGTTAGTTTTGTAGGTGAAATTTTCACCCCATCAAAGAAGAGGCCCACTTCAGTTGATGTGGACCATCATGTTCTTGGTCCATCCAATCCCAAAGGCAAGTGCGTTGATCTCCATGTCCATCATGGTGTGGTAATGGTAATTACAATGAAAGTAGCCAAACACGTTTACAAACTAGAAATTCTCAAAGAAAGAAGAAAATGATTGTAATTTGTAAGGTTTGGAAAGAGAGAGAGAGAGAGAGAGAGAGAGAGAGCATGTGAAGATAATAAGATGAAATTGGAAAAAAAAAATAATGGAACTGAAGTGAAATATTATAATAAAATTTAAAATAAAAAACATCAATGGAATTGGAAAAATTCTTGGAATTCCATATTTTTAACCATCATTTGCATCTTCTGATGTTCCATTGGATGAAGTATCATGTCCTCCACGGTCCTGTAATCTATCTTCTGCATCTAATCAATCTTTGAGATATGTACACATTTTTAGAGTTTCATTTGTCATACGGCTTTTCTTATCATCTAATACCTTGTAACCAATGCTAAAACAAGACTCCAGTGTAACTGTGAACACCGGAGGGGTTAGTAGATTGCATGCCATGGAGGCAAGTACAGGATAATTATGTTCATGTTCTTTCCACCAGGCTAAAAGATTTAAATTTTCAAATTTCTCATGTGTGAGAAAGCGTGTGAAATCATTTTGCAAATAAAAATAAAGTTCATTAAATGAACTTGAAGAAGAGCTGGCAACTGATTTTTGCCTTTTTATTAAGGACCATACCTTATCTGATGAAGAAATACTTTTACAACGAGATGGTAGCATTGGATATGTCTTTTTCTTTCTATATTTTGATTCATATAAATTATACATTTGGAATAATAAAGAATTGATTTCATCTTTTTTTCTTTCGGCATTAATTTGCATATTTTCATGGTAAGAATCAAGTATAACATTTACACCTTCTTGTTTAATCCTAGGGTCTAATATTGTAGATAGACAATATAGAGGAGAAATATTTCCTCAATATTTTTTAAATTTATTTTCTATTATTTTAAGAATATTTTGAAAATACAATTCATCTCTACGTTTTGAAAAACAGCAACTAGTTATATATAATTGTTCAAGTAATATACAAGAAGTTGGATTATAAACACATGAAAAAGCATTGGTAGCATCATAAAAATTTTCTAGAATTCCTATTATGCAAATGACAACCTTCCAATCATCATCAGTTATTATGTCATGGGGCATTCTTTCATTATAAAACATGGTGAGGACTTCCATATATGGGATGCAACTTTGTGACATGTAATAGGTAGAATTCCATCTATGTTGAATATCTAACATAAGTTTTTTATATTGTTTTCCATGTTGAAGACATAAATTTTTAAAATCTTGTTTTCTTGAACTAGAAGATTGTATATATAAAATACAATTTCTAATTTTTGAAATATGTGTTGAAATAATATTTAATCCATCTTGAACACATAAATTTAAAATGACATTCACATTTAATATTAAACAAATTTCCTTCAAAAATAGGTTTTAATTTAGATTTTAAAATATCTACAACAACATCATTATTGCTGGCATTATCAAAATTAGTAGAAAGAATTTTATTTTCAATACTATGAGTATGTATAGTATTTAAAATAGCACTAGAAATTGATGAACTAGTATATGGCCATTCAAGTTCTTTAAAACTTAAAATTCTTTTTTGTAATTGCCATGAATCATCAATGAAATGCCCTGTGACACAAATATAACTAACACTATATTCGGATGTCCAAATTGTTGATGTTAGTGAAACTTTAGAAGTAAGAGTTGAAAAGGTAGAAATTAAATTTTGTTTATATGAAAGAAAAATTTTATATGCATCCATTCTTAGCAAGTGTTTGTCTCATTTTTCTAGGTGAACATTGAAAATTACTAAATATTGGTAAGCTATTAACAATATCATTGCTATCATTTTGGGTATGAGAGTATGCATCATGAAAGCTATGCCCATAGGGAAAGGGTGTTTGGGAAGAACCAGCCATATTAATAAATCTAAAATATTAAAACACTAAAAATTAAAAAAAAATAATTACCCCTTATCCGTTTGTATGCTCCAATATCTGAACTTGATTTCAATAGATAAAGTCTCTTAGCCCCCCAACTTGAGGCATTTGAACAAACCTTGTAGAAAGGAAGTTGAGAACTTGAAAATTGAGATGATTATAAAGATTAGATAAGGGAGATTGATTGTAATAAGAGAGTTATGAGAAAATATGAGATTGATTGGTGTTGTGATAAAAATGAGCCAAGGTAAGGTTATTTATAGGAGTTTAAAAGTATTGAAAAAACCAAAATTTTTAGTTGTTTATAGTTGTTGGAAAGGGTATTTTGGGCTCTTCAAAACTTTTATAGTTTTTTTATCACTTGACCAAAGTATCCCCAAAACTAGCTGTTTATAGTTGTTGGTGGGGGCATTTTGAGGATTTAGGACCCCTCATGGTTAAATACAAAAATGCCCCCCTCAAACTAGCTGTTTATAACTGTTAGAGGGGGCAATCAAGTCACTTATGGCCCTGGGCCAAAATAGCCGTTGGAAGGGGGAAGGGGCCGTTGGCAGCCCGGCCGGTTTTACACCATGTCTACAGCTTTTTACATATCCATTGCCAAGAACAAACCCTTCAAGCGGAATCCATGTCTGAGCTTTCCTTCAAAGCACTATGTGTACAAGTATTACTCATTTTTCTGACTTGTCAATCAGCGCATCTAATACCCAACCCAGTTCACCAAGCCATCGATTATAGTCGCGAAAGCATCTGCAAGTGGAAGCACAGAAGAACAGTACGAAGAGTATGAAGTTGAACTGAAGCAGCTTTACGGGTTGAAGTTTACCAAGGGCCGGGATATTGATGCAATTGCTCCAGGTCAAAATAGTCATTGGGGAGAAAAGTACTTGCCACCATTATATTTGTTTCTGAATTTGCAATGGCCCCAATAACTTGTTTCCTTAGTTTCTCTTGGCATTTTTTCGAATATCTGTAGTTTGACATGTATTGTCAAATAAATATTTTAGCAAGTGATGTGGGGTGACCCAACCCAGTCCATTCGAGGCTGGGAGGCCCAGCCCACGAGCGCCTGACCTGGGAACGAGATTCGTTATAGCAGAAGTTATTATGTTATCCTCGTCCGAAGTCAATCGCGGAGCGCCCATGCGTCCCCGCAGAGCTCTCTGACTGTCCTCGTACGACACCCATCTCAGGCGTTCATCTCCACCTACCTCCAAGCAGCTCAAGTATAAATAGAGGGTGCTCCCTTCCAAGTAAAGGGAGGAGTCTAACACAATCGACACCTGGATTTGGAATTGGTCTCAAAACTATATTCTAGTTCCCCTCTTCGTACCCCGTACTAACTTGACCGTCGGAGACTGCCTCGGGTTCTCACCCGAGGCCTCTGACGTATTCTGTCTTGCAGTACCTCGGCCACCTACCTTTGGTTTCCACAGTACTTGGAGCCTCCTCCGCCTCGGCCTGCATACCTCAGCCTCGCCCGCAACCTCTCCGAACCCTCAAAGCCTTTGACCAGCCTCAGGAGCCTAGGGACGGAATTACCTTATTGTCCTCGACCAATCCGAGCCCCAACAATTGGCGTCGTCTGTGGGAAGCATCGCTAGGAGATTCCCTAAGAGAACTTTAACAAGCTAGTAAGTCCTCAAGTTCCAACCAACCAACATGGTATGAAGAACAAGAAATACACAAAACCTTGTCACCATTGAACAGTTTTAGGCCGTGCTCGACCGCCTGGAGTACTTGACCCAGCGAGTTGAGCAGAAATAACCCCAGGCAGGAGGTCGCCCCCAGGGTGACCGCCCCGCCGGGGAGTCAACACAGTCGGGCCGGCATGGGTCCGCTAGCTAATCGGTCCCCAGCCTCGGCCATGTGCAGTGGGCCGAGCCCTTAGAGTCTAGTAGCAGTCGTCCAACCGACCCGCTCTTCCGAACCACCAGACCTCCCAACCGAAGGGAGGACAACTCCAGACCTTCTAGCTGAAGGGAGTAGCACCACCAACACCAAAGGGCCAATCCGAGGGATGAAGGCGGATGCCACGATCGCCCCAACACCCACTCCACGGCCGTGGGCCAGCGTCGAGCCTCTTCCCCTCATGTCAGACCTCCGGGACGTCTTGAACGACCGTCGCGCTAAGCGCGAAGCATGTGGTCTCAAGTCCGAGCATTCCAGAGTCCGTGCCGAGCACCATCATGTCCGTGAAGATCGGGATGATGCGCAGGCCAAGCCCGACCCCATGTTTGCCAAACTCCGAGTCGAGCTCGGTGCTGTCAAAACCGAGCTCTGGAAAGTTAAGGAGGGCCAAACTGACACCTCGGCCGGACAGAGCAATTCCCTTGGGAGAATGGGTGCCTTCTCCCCTGGCATCATCGCCGAGCCTCTACCTCCAAACTTCAAAGCTCCCACCTTGGAGATGTACGACGGGAACACTGACTTGGACGACCACTTGGAGAGCTTCAGGGCGTTCATTATCCTGTATGGATATTCCGACGCCTTGACGTGTCGGAATTTCCAGGCGACCTTCAAGGGAGCCGCTCAACGGTGGTTTTCAAGCCTCTCACCTCGATCCATCAACTCGTCAGAGCAGTTTTCTAGCATGTTTCTCGCACGCGAACTCGAGATCTGCGACCTCAACCCCGTGGTCTCCATGCATGCTGCCATCAGTGGACTCCTCACCGGCTCAGCCCTCAAATGCTTCGTTGCCAAAAGCCAACAAAAGACGAAGTTGGAGTTCCTAGCAAGGGCCCATAAATATATTGTCGTCGAAGAGGCTTCGGCTACGGATGCCCATGAGAGAGGCATAGAGCATTGGGACAGATCCTCCGAGAAGAAGAGGAAGAACAAGGACTAGGGCCGCAACAACGGCAACAACAATAGGAAGCCACCAGCTTCGGCCTTGGCCTACAACCAGTACACGCCACTCAATTCCACCCGTACACAGATTCTGATGCAGATCGAGCAAGAGAAATTTATGAAGTGGCCTGAAAAGTTGAAGAAGAACCCCCGCAGGGGGAACCCCAAAAAATACTGCAAGTTCCACCGAGGTACCGGCCACGACACCAAGGACTGTTATGATCTAAAAAACGAGATAGAGTCCCTCATTCGTCAGGGCCACCTCAAGCAGTATGTTGGAGGCGAGGCCAATGCCTCGTCCTCTTAGCTGCAACAACACCAACAAGCAGCATGCGTCATCGACGTCATAGTGGGAGGCACGACCTCGGGTGGAGCCTCAGCCTCGGCTCACAAAGCCTACGCCATGCATCTGAACATCTAGGGGACAACACCCAAGAAGTAGAAGCAAGAACCCCTCTCCTTCACGGACGAGGACCTGAAGGGGGTAGCAGTCCCCCATGACGACGCATTGGTGGTCTTGGCCGTCATTGCAAACTTTGTAGTCAAAAGGATCCTTGTTGACAGTGGCTCCTCAGCCGACATTTTTTCTACGAAGCTTTTGAGAAAATGAAGATAGCTCTGGAGGGCCTCCAATCAGTAGATGCCCCACTAGTCGGCTTCTCCGGCAGCATCGTCAAACCAGAGGGCAAGATCTCCCTACCAGTCACAGTAGGGGTGGAGCTTCATCAGGTGACAAGGGTGGCAGAGTTCCTAATCGTGAAGATCGGCTCACCCTACAACGCCATCATGGGGAGACCAACTTTTTACGCACTCCAAGCAGTCGTCTCCTCCTACCACTTTGCCTTGAAGTTCTTCACCGAGCACGATGTCAAAGTTATTTGTGGGGACCAGCACGCCGCCCGTTAGTGCTATGTGGCAGCACTAAAGGGCAAGAATAAAGAAGGTCTACCACTACAAGGGCTTGACCTCAGGGAGGAGCCAGCGAGCTGAGGCCAACCAGCCGAGGACCTCGTCTCGGTCCCCCTAGAAGAGGACAAGCCCGACAAAACAGTCTGCATTGGGTCCAACCTTGCCCCCGAGATCCTATCTGAACTACTAAGTTTCCTTAGACTTAATGCCGACGTCTTTGATTGGTCCGACGTTGACATGCTCGGAATTGACCCCTCGGTCATTACACACAGGTTGAGCGTGGACCCGAGCTCTAGGGCAGTTCGAAAAAAGAAGATGAACTTTGCACCGGAGCGTTGGAAGGCCATAGAGGAGGAAGTTGAAAAGTTACTCGACACCGGCTTCATCCGAGAGGTACACTACCCTAACTGGTTGTCAAATGTGGTTATGGTAAAGAAAGCTAATGGGAAATGGCGAATTTGCATTGATTTCACAGACCTTAACCGAGCTTGCCCCAAGGACAGTCTTCCTTTGTTGAGGATAGACCACCTCGTTGATGCCAATGCAGGGTACGAGCTACTTAGCTTCATGGATGCCTTCTCCGGATACAATTAGATAAAGATGCACCCGGATGATGAAGAGAAGACCACATTCATCACCAAACATGGCACATACTGCTACCGTGTGATGCCTTCGGCCTCAAGAATGTTGGGGCCACCTACCAGCGCCTTGTCAACAAGGTGTTCAAGAACAGTTGGGGAGGAAGTACAACATGAAACTCAACCTCAGCAAGTGTGCCTTCGGCGTCACATCAAGAAAGTTCTTAGGTCTCGTCGTCACTCAGAGAAGCATTGAGGCTAATCCTGAGAAGATACAAGCCATACTAGACATGGCACCCCCCCCCCCTGGACGATGAAAGAAACCAAAAAACTCACTGGCCGAATAGCAGCCCTCAATCGCTTCATGTCAAAGTCAGCCGACCGCTACCTACCCTTCTTCCGTGCCATCAAGAAACTGAAAGAATTCCAATGGGCGGAGGAATGCCAACGCGCTTTTGAAGAGCTCAAGGCGTACCTTACTTCTCCTCGCCCGGCCGGCCGAAGGGGAAACCCTGTACCTGTACCTCTCGATCAGGGATGAAGCAGTAAGTTCAGTCCTCATCAAGCAAGATGGTGTGCAGAAGCCAATGTACTATGCCAGCAAGGTCCTCTGCGACACCGAGGCCAGGTACCCTGAGATAGAAAACTTGGCTTTCGCCCTCGTGATTTCAGCAAGGAAACTCCGGCCGTATTTCCAGGCCTACACTATAGTGGTCTTGACGAACCAACCCCTCAAGGATGCCTTTGCCAAGCCCGAGACCTCGGGATGCCTGACGAAGTGGGCCATCGAGCTGTATGAGTTTAACAATCCAGTACCAACCGAGGCCCGCAATCAAAGCACAAGCCCTGGTAGATTTCATAGTAAAATGCACCTTCAGCCGAGCCCATCGCCAGCCCCAAGAAAACGCTGAGGGGGATAATGTGGATGACGAGGATCAACCCCGATGGAAGCTCTTTGTTGACGGTTTCTACAATGCTAAAGGAAGTAGAGTGGGCCTCATCCTCCTCACCCCAGATGATGTTGCCTTGGAGTATGCGCTAAGATTTGACTTCCTAGCATCAAATAACAAAGCCGAGTGCAAGGCCCTCCTTGATGGTCTGCAGCTTGCTAGGGACCTCGGCTCCTCATACGTTGAAACCTTCAGTGACTCTCAGCTAGTGGTGAATCAGGTGAACGGCAAATACGAGGCCAGGGAACAAAGTATGTCCAAGTACCTCGCCAAATTCCAAGATCTAGCCCGCCACTTCCAATGCTTCTCCCTACAACGGGTCCCGCGAGCCGAGAAGGCACGATCCGACGCCCTCTCCAAGTTGGCAAGTACCTCGAGTGGATCCCTTGGCCGGACCGTGCACGTCGAAAAGCTACTTTGGCCCTCCATTGAAGAAACCCGAGTACTCCCAATAGAGGTCGAACCTTCATGGATGGATCCCATCGTCAACTTCCTATCAACTAGACGGTTGCTCGACGATAGAAATGAGGCAAAATGACTCAAACGACAATCAACCCACTATACCTTGCTGGAGGGAAAGTTGTACCGAAGATCTTTCACCTTGCCTTACCTCCGATGCCTTCATTCGGAGGAGGCAACTATGTGCTACAAGAAATTCACGAAGGCATCTGTGGTAACCACCTAGGCGGGAGAGCCCTAGCCCAAAAAGCCCTAAGGTAGGGCTACTTCTGTTCTACCCTCTACAAGGACGCTGCTAGATTGGCACAAAAGTGTGATCCATGCAAGAGGCATGCCAACTTATGCCATAGGCCGGTCACCACTCTCTCGGCCCTCAATAGCCCATGGCCCTTTGCCAAATGGGGCATGGACCTCCTTGGCTACTTTCCTCCGGTGACAGGGGGTAGAAAGTACCTCGTCGTTGCAGTAGACTACTTCACCAAGTGGGTGGAAGCCGAGCCCTTGGCCGCCATCATGGCACGGGCCATCCAAAATTTCTTTTGGAAAAACATCATCTGTCGCTTTGGCCTACCCTACATGCTGGTCATCGACAACGGGAAGCAATTTGATGACGCCAAGTTCTGGGAGTGGTGTGTCTCCCTCGGTATCAGGCAACAGTACACCTCAATTGGCTATCCTCAAACCAATGGCCTAGCTAAGGTCACCAACAGGACAATATTGGATGGACTAAAGACCATATTGGACTGAGCTAAAGGCCTATGGGCTGAATATTGAACTGTGTACTTTGGGCTTACCGAACTACGCCTCGAACAGCCACGGGAGAAACTCCCTTTGACTTAACCTACAACACAAAAGCAGTAGTCCTAGCAGCGACCGGCCAACCAACACTCCGAGTTGAGGCATACAATGAAGCCGAGAATGATGAATCCCTCAGAGCAAACTTAGACTTGCTGGAAGAAGCCCGAGAGCAAGCACATATTAGGGTAGACGTTTACCAGCAGCGGGTGGCCTACTACTACAATTCTAGGGTAAAAGAAAGACACTATCAAGAAAGAGACCCTGTCCTCAAAAAAGTCATGGTCCCCGAACCCGAAATAGGGAAGTTGGGCCCCAACAGGGAAGGCCCCTACAAAATCAAGCAAGTCGTCGGCCCCGACACTTTTCACCTAGAACACCTAGATGGAAGAGCTATACCTTGGACGTGGAACTCGAAGAACCTCTAGATGTACTACAAGTGATTGTAACCCCATGTGCCTCAACGCCCCACCTCGGCGGTGGCTAGCCTCCTGAACTTTCACACTTAGTGCTAGCAGCAAAGTAAGCCAGCCTCCTCGGAGTGTTGCGCTTGACCTTGTCAAAACATACGTGTGAGGACATGGGAGCCAAGCGAGCCTCGGCTCTGCCTAGACCCCACGGAGCCATACGAGCCTCAGCTTTGTCTCGGCCACACCCCCAATATGGTAGGCCACTTCGGCCTCGTTGAAGTCAACACTTAGAAGAGTGGGAGACAGGCAAGCCTCAGCTCAACCTCGGCCCCCACCCTCATGTTGATAGGTCATCTTGCTATTTACATAAGTATAAGGGGAAGAGAGCTAGGTGAGCTTCATGCTCCGCTTCGGCCTCCCCCATCACAGGCCTCTTTGGCCTTGCCTAAGTGAACACTTAGAAGGGCATAAGGCTAGGCAAGCCCCAGCTTAGCCGTGAAGGCTTTGCCTCGGCCAGCACTCCGCCACGCTTTTGACACAAAGTAAACTGAAGAGAACTACGCTTGTCTCACACTGTGTTTTTTCTTTTGGAGAGGCAAGGACCATTCGGCAACAAAAAGCATAAGTGCAAAAATGGTGCAAAAAATACAAGAAAAAACAACACAACAAAGCACAAGTGCAACAATTGAAGCAAAAAATCAAAAAATGCCACTGATTTTTATTATGCACAAAAAATTCCTTCGGCTTTACAAAATCGTTTCACGGCCCCTCAGGTCGATTACATGTACATTGCCAAAAAAAAAAAAAGAAGAACAAGAAGTAATAGAAAAAGCCTAGCTTGAAGAAGAAACAACCTTGCCTCCTGCTGTAGGAGGGGGAAGAGCAGATTTGGCAGCCTCCTCAGGAGAGTCAGGGATCACCTTTAGTGATTCGGCGTTGAAGTTAGGTAGAGCCACCGCGAGTGTCTTCTTAGTGTCCTCGATCCTGTCCAAGTAAGCCATTAAGGCAAGATCGGCCAGTTCCTCAGCCCGCTTCTCTGCCTCCTGGGCCCTCTTCTCGGCATCAGCGGCCTTTTGCTTGGCCTTCGCGGCACGCTTTGCTGCTCCCTCGGCCCTCTTCTCCGCCTCAACCACCCTCTTCTTTGCCTCCGCCGCATCTCCCTCGGCTTGGGTGAGGTGTCGCTCTGCCTAGAAAGATGGCTTGCAATGCGGGCCCTCTCCATCTGCTCCTTGGAGAGGCTCTTATGTGCCTCCTTCAGCTGCGCTTGAGTCTCCATACGAAACTTCTATTCGTCGATGAGGCTCTGTCGGAATTTATGGTACTTTTCCTCGGCAGCGGTGGCAGCTTGTTGGAGCTTTCCCTTCTCCTCCTCCAGCTTGTCCACCTGGGCCAAGGTTAGTTTCAGCCGGTCATCGAGACCAACATAGTGAAGGCAGACCTACAATAAAGAAACAATCAATACTCTACAGAAAAACAAAAAGGCATGAAGAAAAAGGAAAAAGCGTTACCTCGGCCAGGCTTCCCAAGCCCTGAGTGTAGACTCTCTTGGGCGCGCTCCCCAGCATCTGAAAGCGGTCCCTCGAGAGGAGGGCCCCTCTTACCAGGGCCTGACCAACCCCCTCCTCCCGCATGGAGTCCCCTTCGCGGACGTTCTACTGGGGACGGAAGATCTGGTTGGACCGCTCGATGAGCTCCTCCAAGGGTGTGGGGGCAAAAAATGGCCCCATTCGCTCTTTGTGGGACCCCCTCGAGGTGTCCCTCGTCGAGCCCCCGGAATGTGCCACCTTCAATGGGGGCTGATCCCCCGCGGCTTCTTCAAGCAGCCTCTTCTGCCCTGCCTTAGTTTCCTAGGTGGGCTTATGCGACCTACTGGTCGACTTCGGCGGCACGAGCTACTCCCATGTCGGCGGCACCTCCTCGGCAGGCTTCTTCCCCTTGGCAGGGACTTGTGAAGTTGCTCCCTTCGTGGGAGCCACCGGAGTGGTCCCTTTACTAGGAACCTGGCAAGAGGACCCCCCTTTCACAGGGGTAGAGACCTCCTTATGTCCGTCAGAAGGCCTCTGAGGCATTTTAGTACGCTCCTTCTGCATGGCGCGAGCATGTCCCAGAACAGCCTAGTGGGCATCCATCAGCACCTCTGCAAACAAAGCAAATCCATCAGTAATGTAGCAAAAAAAGGGGGGAAAGGACGTGTTAGGGGACTGCAGGGCCTCTCCTACCGAGAGGAGCAGGGTTGAGCCCCACAAAAACTAGTGGGACCTCCTCCTCCACCAAAGGCTAGGCTCGGACTATCCCTAGGTCGAGCAACCACGCGATATCATCATTCTCCTCACTTGTGAGCATGGGGACACTTTTCTCCACAGCCTAGCTAACCTCTCCCCACCCCGACTTGAAGGACCAACCCTCGGGACATGACAAAAAAATGAAATTTCCCTTCCAGTTATGCATGGAAGAAGGGTTGTCAATCGACTTGGTCATACGGGGTTGGAGGTAGTACATGCCGTTCTTAGAAGAATGCCTCCTTGGCACAAACAACACTCAGAAAGGGCCTTGGCGTCAGTTCCACCCCCTGGAACCGAGCCACCACTAGCATGGCCACAATAGTCCTAACGACGTTGGGCACCGGCTGGATAAGAGTAATCCCATACGCCCTCAACAGTTCGGAAATCAGCGGATGAAGGGGAAATCGAAGACCGGACTGGAGAAAATATTGGTAGACGCAGATCTCCCCCTCATTAGGAGTTCGCCTACTTTGGGCACCCTCATACCATAGGACGAGGGAATGAAGTAGTGCTTTGCCAGAGCTTTGACCTGGTCCCCATCCAAAGAGTTCTCGAAACCCAGGCGGAGGACAATGTCTAGGGTTCCTTCCCCTTCGGCTGGGTAGGACCCTTCGACCTCCCTTGGTGTCACGGAAGCAACACTCTCATAGGGAGGGTCCTAACCTCGACGGCTGCCTCCGACACCCTCAGGGGCTACCCTCCCCCGAAGCACCTCAACCTCCTGCCGAAGAGGGGCAAGAGTAGGACTCAAAGGGGAAAGGGGATAAGGGGTATGGGAAGAGCTCCCTTCTGACTCATTCGGAAGATCATAGCACTCAGGACTAGAACCTAAGAAAGACATTGTTTAAAGTTATCTAAGAAATGTGGAGGAAGAAAGAGTGAGAGTGAAGTGTTAAAGGTTGGAGAGTCTAGAAATTGAGTTCACTCGAAGGCAAAGGCGCTTAGAGGCAAACGACAAGAATGCTACCGGTAAAGGCCCTATTTAGAGAAGAACGAACGGCCCAGAATTCTCGAGATCCAACAACTAAGAAGCCACTGCCTCCACATCCCAATCATGGTGCGCTGCGTAATGCTCACCCTCGAAAGGCGAAATGATGCGCGAGCAACAACACAGATCGTCCCTGATCCAACGGACGCAAAACGCCTCCACACCTGCAATCCAGTCACGTCGCACCCCCAAACGCCCATCCTCGGAAGGCGAAACGACGCTTAGGATGAACCGACGTGTCCACCCACTGTGAACCACCGGCTTATGCGACCCGGTCGCGCGAACGCGTGCACCGGTCCGACCGGAAAGCCGTCTCACGCACAGATCCTCGACCTCACAGGCCCTCGGCTTAAACAGCCTTCGGCTTCATAGGTCCTCGTCCCAAATGGCGGCACCAGAGCGTCCGCACTGAGCGTGCCCCCCGGGTCACTTGTCCGAAGCAGCAATAGTGTAGACCACTCGCAGCCTTGGCCCAACTTACAAAGACGAACCAGGTAAAGACGCGAAAGAGGACACCACTACTGGGTACACCTCGGTTGTCAGGCCCACTGGCGCTACAATTACTACTCCCATCAGCCGAAGTCGAATTTTTCTCATCGGCCTCGTGAGTGGAGGGAAAGTGATGTGGGGTGACCCAACCCAGCCCAGCCCATTCGAGGTTGGGAGGCCCAGCCCATGAGCGCCAGACTTGGGAATGAGATCCGCTACAGCAGAAATTACTATGCTCCCCTCGTACGGAGTCAACCGCGGAGCGCCCACACGTCCCCACAAAGCTCTCTGACTGCCCTCGTACGACACCCATCTCAGGCGTTCATCTCCACCTACCTCTAGGAAGCTCAAGTATAAATAGGGGTGCTCCCCTCCAGGTAAAGGGGGAGTCTAACACAATCGACACCTGAATTTGGAACTGGTCTCAAAACTATATTCTATTTCCCCTCTTCGTACCCCGTATTAACTTGATCGTTAGAGATTCTACCTCAAGTTCTCACCCGGGGCCTCTACGTATTCAGTCTTGCAGTACCTCGGCCACCTGCCTTTGACTTCCACCTGCCTTTGGCTTCCACATTACTCGGAGCCTCCTCCGCCTTGGCCTGCATACCTCGACCTCAGCTGCAACCTCTCCGAACCCTGGAAGCCTTCGGCAGCCTCAGGAGCCTAGGGACGGAATTACCTTGTTTTCCTCGGCCAATCCGAGAACCAACAGCAAGAAACTAGAATCCTGTTTTATTTGGGATAACGAGTCCATGATCATGTATATGATGGAGTTTTAAAATGTAGTCAGTGCCGTGTTTGGACAGAAATATGGCCTGCTGCTGAGTAGGGTAGAACCATGTACACCATCCGCCAGAGAGTTAGCCCATTACTCATGAAAATGCAGAAAAGATACGGTTAGTTTACTGCACAAAGGCCTTCACTTTTCTACTTTACAGTAATGGGTAATCTTCAATGTACTGCACAGTCGCCCCAGTTTAGCCCCCAACCTTCAAAGTAAGGTTCAAGGGCATTTTGCATATTCACAGTGTTTGCATGTATGTTACCTGTTGCCAGGGAAGTTGGATTATACAGGTGGGCTTACAGAAAAAGAGATCATTAGAGCTGAGAGGAACTCTGGAGTGATTAGCAACAGAGTGAGGGGAATTCAAGTGAGTATGACCTGTTTCAAGTTGAAAGGCAAAGGGGATTACATTCTGCAGTTGCATTACTGTTCACCATCTTGTATGTTTATTTTCATGAAGGCACTCCCCAATTAACATAGTATCTGAACTCTCAAGAAATTTGGTTTTCAGATGCAAAAATACTTGAGGTAAATGGAACAGAAGGAACGTAGAGAAAAAGACCTCTGCGAAGGGCCAATGCTTTATAAGTGGGTCCTGACAAAGGAATTGAAGTTTTTTCCCTTTTCACTAGTTGCAACTAAATACACTTCTATGGTGATCTTTAGACTTCCTTGATTTTCAATCTCTAGCTTGATAAGTTTTAATTAGGTTCCACAATTGTAGGTGTGAAGTATGCACCTACACATGTTGAATGACTCTGAATTGCTTTCGGATTTCCAATGACATTCAACTTGATATATGAGAAATGAGAATACCTTATAATGCTTCCTTCTGTTCCATCAGACTCTTCTCCAACCTATAAATCTGAGAAGACTGATGCAGCCAGGTTGAAAAGTAAGCTGCATGTCTTGGATGTTTTCTTCTTCTGTGCAATGACTTGGGTGATGAAATGTTTAACTGGATTAAGGCTGTGTTTGGCATTAAGGTAAAGCAGCTTATTGGACTTTTAGAAAAGTCACTTAAAAAGTGGGACTCTCACACAGTTGTTACAGATGATCTGGTGGGTTAGGAGCATTCCCATGCGGTGTTGTAATTACAGCAAGAGTCTGTCACAGTGATTACAGAAACTCAAGATAGAATTTCCAGCTTAGCCCAAAAGAAATGTAAGATGAACCTATCAAAAAAAAAAATGTAAGATGGAATTTGTTGTTACATGATTACATCGACTAAACTGGAACATCAATATACCTCACCTACTTATATGGGTGAAAATTGAACCACCAACTCTGTTACTCCCTCTATTGGACCCTGTCCGTTCAAGTGTAAAGATGCCACCAACACTCCCGAATTTCTCCATCTCAGTCAAGTTCAAGTATGTAAAACGTGGTTATCAATCAGTATATTGTAAACCATATTCTCACCTTTTCTCCTATGAGCAATACTGCAATTGTAAGTTAAAACAGATTAAAAGACCCCAGGACAACTAAATAATTAATTTTAAATCCAAAGCACAAGATAACAACCAAGCTATGTAGAAGTATTCAATGAGCTGAATGCTGCAAAACCCATCAGATAAAATTCTTTATCCATGGACCCCATAATATGAACATGACCAAGTACTAGACTGTTAGCTGATCCTAGAAATAAATGAAATTCAGTACAAGCAAACAAAATGCCTTTTTCGATAGTTGATGCCCGCGGGCGGTCGTGCTGCCCTCCCCGGTGAAAAATTTGGGGTCGGCCCGGCAAGTATTGAGTCAAAGCTATTTATTAAAAAAAAATTGGTAAAAAACTTAAAATTTTAATTTTTATATGAATTTTGTGTATATAATTGTTTATATATATAATAATTAAATAAATTAGTACAATAAAATAAAAAAAAAAATATTTATTTTATTAATATATTATATACTATATATTATTATATAATTATAATTTGTATATATCATTTAAATATATATAAACAATATATGTGGGTCGTGCTGTGGGCCATGCAAGGATGGGGTGTGAGTTGGATCATACCGTGTCGTACCGGTCCGTAAACCTAAAACCCCAGGCCAATATAGCCTACATGATCGTATTGAATCTGGCACAGCCTGCAAACCGTCGTACCCTATTTACACCTCTAAACATGACAAAGTACTAGATGTTTTCAATATGACTGATTGTGTCTACAAAATGCCCTGAAGAAAAAATTCTTTTATTGAATAGGGTTGAGATCATTGAAATCCATTACCCATAGAAATACCACAGTGAATTTCATAAATACACTAATTGCTGAAGAAGACAAGAATTAATTTCACTTTTTATTCATGTTTTAGCATATCAATTTGTTTAGTTAATACTTTGATATCCTAGAAAATCTAGAAACATAAACCAGTTCATTTCAATGTAGCCCTGATAGAATCATAAAATTATAATAAATTGTAAGGTACCTGCTCTATTATCTTATTGTCAATATGAAAGTGCGTCGTTTTTCTCTATCAAACGCGTAGATTATTTTCTTTGGTGAATCTTGTCCCTTGTCTCACATGATCTGATTGGACATCTAATCTGATTGTTCACTGTGAATGGGAAATATGAAGAAGCATTGGAGAAGTTTGAAATCTGTACTGGAATCAAAACCAGACCTAAACGAAACTTCAGTAGCAAGTTACAATGTCGTTTGCCGTTATTCCAATCCTACTTTAGCGCGGCGCTGCATCATTAATTTTAATGAAGAGTAGCAGTTGTACTTTTGTAATTCATTTCTATTTCACCTCCTTGCACTGTAGTGATTGATGTAAACTTTAATTGATGAGTTAAGGAGACATTATTCCTCTACACTTGTGTCTTCATATTTTCCATTAAGTTCTCTGCATTATTCCCTTTATCTTTTGGCAGATACAAGTTGGACTCTCTGCACTTGAAGGTAACAAAATTATAATTCTTTGCTCTAGTGATGCCTGCACTCTGCAGTCCATGTTACTGGGGTGACATTTTAACAGAGAACTCATCCTGAGCTAGTCAGTTTGGGGACGCCTGAATAATTAAAGCCTCTGTTGAAAAGGCTCGATGAATCCTTCATCGATTGAGAATGCCATCCAAATCTCTCTTTGGGATCCAACAAGAGGTAAGTCGCACACCTTAACTCACAACAGAACTCTCAAGGCCTGACTCTCATTTCAGAGCTTTATGTAAGGGACTAAGAATTGCTTGAAGAAAAGAGGCCAAAAGAAATTTTCCAATGGGTGATTTTTTTTTTTTTTTGGATCAGTTCCAATGGGTGGTTTTCTATTCATTGTTTTTAAATTTGTCTTGTAGGTCTATAACTCTATCTGGGAGAAGGGTTGGGTGAAGTCATGAAGAAGTTTCAAAAGGTCTCGTTTTCAGCCTTGTATTACCCCTGTTTTGCTTGACCTTCAATTTTAAGTCAGAAGAAGAATGAATATATATTATTCAAGTACTCTAATCTCAAAATACCTTAGATATAAATTGTTGACATCTATTTACAAGTGAAATGGATTTTCATTACAAGGTACAAACGTGTCGCTTCATAATTAAAATGTAACATTTACTTCCCTTAGAACTTTTGCAGCATCCTCAGGGAAAACAGGATTAATGTAGCACCCACTTCCAATCTCAAATCCCCCCAGCACTGTTAGTTGAGGTACAATTTGTAAAAACCAATGACTATATGGTAACTGTTCGGGTGCAACCCGAAGTGGAGAAGTATGTATCATAAAATTGAATGGTGGGTCATTTAACTGCTTCGCTAGCTTCAACAGCATGAGCTTCAGCAGTCCCCCAAGGTCTACAGCCTGTCAAGGATGTGCAAGGAACAAATATTAAAACATGTAAATATCCATATTTATGAAGATAACCAGAATCCTAACATATGGATGATAACATATAAGGTTTCTATTTGGAAACATTAAGCAAACATACCATTAGATTAAGATACCCAGAAGTCGTTAACAACTTATCCTTTAAAATATGCGGTTAACGACTCAGCTTAACTAGGGCCATATCTAACAATGGTAAGTCTCAATCCCCTTGCCTGCATATTGGGGAAAAAATCCCCTGCTTGAAGCAATAAATTAGGCTAGGCTTAATGATGGTTATCAACCTAGAGCGTACTTTAGAGTATAGATTTACAGTCAAGAGCCTTAAAGCCCCGAACCAGAGCATTGTCCCTTATTAATGGTCATGAGATAAGGTAAAAAGTAGTCTTACAAATAACCACCACAAACATTGTGTTTCCATAGAGGAAGAAGAAGTCATCTCCCTTCACCCCTTTCAGTACTGAGTACCCATCATGTTTTTCACTCCAAAATCCTAATCCATAGACATGCACTTGTGCCATGCATGACCTCATTCAGATCCATAAACATGTTCTTGGTCTCAGGGCCATTGGAACATTATGAATTTAGTTATTGTCCCAGTCAGGGAACGGCTGGTCAGAATCATAAAGTAAGAATCTCCTTTCTTCATTGAAATACCAATACTATATCTTTAATATAACTAGCAGAGGGGCACAAGCTTTGCATGCGAGTTTAAGGCCTAATGATTCATGAAAGTTTATTCTCTTAAAAAATATTAGTTTCATGGTTCACTTTTTTTGGTTCTTTGTTGTTAAATATGTCAAACGTGTGATTTATTGAGGGGTTTTCTAGAATAAATTCTATCTGGGAATGGGGTTTCTGTGAGTGTAACTTTTAAATTTTAAGGTATCTTTCTGTTTGATTTTCTTGTTCTTTCTTTCTTTTGTCTATTTTTTTGGTGGGGATTGGAATTGGAAGGTGGCTGCTGGAGATGAAGACAGAGACCTGATATATCTACTTTCTTTTAAAGCATCTTTGTTCAAAATAATGACTGATTAGATAACTAAATAACCGGATTGGGTAAACATCAAGAGTTCAGACATGTCTTTCCAGTTCCCTATCAGACAACATATGAATCTGGAGCTGCTTATAAGGCAGATCAAGAGATATATGAAACAAGTTAATATCACAATGACCAAACAGTCAATATAAAAGGATGTTCTTCATCTGTGTTTCAAAAAGTAGATGTCATCCAAGAACCCCAAAAAAAAGATTCCTCAGTCAAATGGAATGTATTTCTGGCCTTGTGAGGTCAAGGCAATTTTTTCTCAACTATGATCCATAGGGAGAATGTTTTGTTCCCACTATTTATGTTTCTTTGTTAAGTTTCTTTACCTCCATACTGCAATAGCAAGCACAAATATACAGATTCAGATTGAAGATATACTGGAAAGTGGCAACTATAGCATATACCCCAACTTCCAAAATAGATCTTGATATAGGTGTATTTGACAACCATGTTAAGGAATAGGAGTTGCACTCATGTAATTGGTAAAGAAAAGGAACATCTTGCACGCCTAGACCCATTCTTTCATATTGTCTGCACTTCATTTTAATTCAGTTTAAAAGAATATGATATGAGAAGTGCTATCTACGCTTGTTCATAAAAAAATAAAAAAAAAAGAGCTATCTACACCTTTCAGTATTCTCCACAACCCCAAAAAAGAAATGAAAGAACTAAAATGGGGCTCTGCGTACTCTAGCAAACAACTAAAATGCAATGGGTGTTATGCAAACAGACTGAAAATGCAGAGAGAGTTTTGGGATCAGACTGACGTGCAAGCATGCATTCAGCATGGAAAATTAAGATAACATAGTTTGGATCTAAGCATCATTTCCCAAACTCCACAGTCTGCCTGAACATCATATTCAGTGAAAGAGATTATAGAATATGAAAATGAAAGATAWGGGTGCTCAGCTGTTTGCTTTAGGATGTGTCTGRGTTGATAGAAAATCAGAGACAAATAGCCTTATTTTAACYAAGCAAAACACAGCCTTAGCAACACCCATTGCCAAAAGTGATCGCATTATGGTCTTGTATTTGCATGTTGGAGGAATCAAATCAAATGAGAAAGATAAAACTGGATCATATCAAAACCCCAATAGAGGACTGAAAGGGCCAGCATGCATATGCAATGGGTGTCATGCAATCACACTGAAAGGGCAGAGAGTTTTGGGTTCAGACCGACGTGCAAGCATGCATTCAGCATGGAAAACTCAGATAATGTAGTTTGGATCTTAGCATCATTTCCCAAACTCCACAGGCTGCCTGAACATCATATCCAGTGAAAGAGATTATAGAATATGAAAGTGAAAGATATG
>NW_010729092.1:6045367-6095011 GCF_000365185.1 Nelumbo nucifera | reverse complement strand
ATGAGAAAGATAAAACTGGATCAAATCAAATCTCAAAAACCCACCCCAATAGAGGAACATTTTTTCCTTTTCCTCCCAAGAAGATAAGTATAGAAATCCAGCAAAAACTGAACCAAGTGAAAGAGAAATCACAGGAAACAGGGAATTCCTCATTTCTAGATTGATCAATTGGAAAAGCCTACGAAGCTAAATTAGCAATTATATACAACTAAAATCAGTGAAACAAATATGGACCAACAATGGTAGTTAATTTAAAATGTTACAAACTGTGTTTTTTTTTTCTATGAATGATGTTATAAACTGTGTTTTCTCCTTCTGATCACTGTGGTTTCTGTGGTTGTTCATGGTGGTGGCATGGTTTCTTCCATCTTATTTCTGAGCAGAAGAAAACAACTGACCAAATCTAAATACAGAGTCCAACTCCAAGAATTCTTGAAGTGAACAAACTGGAACGCTAGAACAGAAGTAACTCCGACATTTGCAAAGTAGGACCTCTCCATTCAGGCATTGCCTTGTATTTGATTCTAGTTCTGCCATGAAGCTGCTTGGACTGCTTGAGCTGCACACCAAATTTTGGAATACTATTTTGTCAGAAGAGTTCATTTGTAGACTGTCAGAGTAAACCCCTCTGGCTGAGATTGTAGTGGAATCCAGTGTCCTACGGATTAATTGCCATCCAACCCTGGCCGGAGGATGGTCCAGGAAAAGTGGCAAGGGATTCAAATTATTGGTTTCTCAGCATCCAAAGAAAGAAAATGTAGATTTTCAACTAGAGAAAGGTCTAACGACAGCTATTGGGAATGACGAGAATTTGCAAAACAAGCTTTCTGAACCTCATCAAGGCACCAATTGCTTCAAATTTTACCTGGAATTACATTTGTAAATTTCAAGCTCAAAGACTGGAGTAATTTTTAGGTTGGGGAGATGGATATTGCAGAGGGGGGAAAAAATTACTTAGGGTTATTCAATGAGTAGAAAAGGGTATTATTGGAACAAAAAAATGATCATTGACAAAATCAGGTAAATGAAACTCTTTCTTTTATAATATAGATTATAGATTTCTAGCTTCAAGTTGCCATCTGAATAATTGAGATTATGCATGCAAGGTCGTTAACCAAAATTTTGGTGTCATCCTCCAATTCATGAACAAATTTTAGCATTTATTGTAAACTCTAGAAGGTCGTTTTAATATTTATTGATTAAATCATTTCACTGTTACAGGGATTTCTGAAATAGAAACTTTCATTGAACAGATATCCAGTGTGCACATGCATGAAAGCATACCAAGGGAGGGACTTAGTGTTACCTTATTTTCATCTAGTTCATGGAAATGAGAAGAGTGGTCCCGGGGGATGATCCAAATCTCAAAAGGAAAAGAAGCTGAAAAAGGAACAATCGAAAAAAATTGGTCTGATTCATTGATCAGAAGCTCCTGAGATTGAATCTCACAGATACTACATTTCCCCGTCCTCTCAAAGCACTCCTTCATACTGTCAAGCCGGATAGATACTGTTGGAGGAATGATTGGAAGAGCCACCATCTGGCTGTGAGAGTGACTCAATGATGCTCCAGCCGATGCCCCATGGTTCTTAAACACCTGTAATTAGGCAAATGTTACTGGGGCAGCCCATAAATTACGGGGCTGAAAAGCAACTAAAAAAAGAAGATAGAAAGAAGCTACTTTTTTGCAAGATAGGGAAAAAGGAACAAACGGTTAACACCAAAAGTTCTCATGGATAGAAGATGAAAAGCAATGATGAGTGGGTGGGTGCTCAGATTTAATCCATCAATCACATAACCAAAAAAACGAAGTCCAAAATAAGAATAAATAAGGGGGAAAACAGACCAAATGAGAGCTGAATCAACAATTACAACTAATCATATCGGTGAGACTCCTTCTTGAAGGAATTTTCGGTAAATGGACTTGAACAAAAAGACTAGCAACTAACCAAATATTATCTGATTGAAATTTTGGAGACAAAAGAAAGGACAATAATTACCAAATAATTAAAACAATAAAAATAATGAAGAATCTCAGCTTAACCCTCCCTTCCCTCCCCCTCTCCACCTAAAAAAAGGCAGCTGAACCAACAACAGAATTTAATCAAAAGGTAGATTTTATGCAAAGGTAAATGAGGAAATAAAACAACAAACAACGAACAAGGCGAACCAAAAGTCCAAGATTTTTTTTCTGTCCGAAAATTTAAAACATTCGCATTCAGAGAGAAAAGTTGATCGACCTGAACATATTTGATCGATTCATAGCAGGCGAGCTGTTCGATCCTCTTTTTATAAGCGAGAAGGACGTCACCAACCCCACTAGACGAGAGATCCCACAGGTGAACGGAATGAATCGGAGTTTCAATAACTACGTCATGAAATCCGAATCCGCTGAGGGCAAAGCAGCTGTGGGAATCAGAGTCGGGGTCTTGGGACAGTAATTGTTGATCTCTTTGGAGTGCTGGGAAGAGATTCTCAATGACTCTGATCTTCCAACCGGACGTAGCATCTGAAGGGATTCGGAAGATCTCCGGCGCGCAATGGTGCTCGTTCCCTAAGCAGAAAGGGCAGAGGGATGAAGTAGAGTTAGGGTTTGCAGCAGGAGACTTGGATTTGAAATCCGAGGGTCTTCGAGCTCTGGCGGAAGAGAAGATGACCCACCGGTTCAACACCGTACTCTTCCTGATTTCAGGTCCCCGACCACTCGCTGAAGCCATTACCGTTCTCTCTTCTCTCACGGCAACTCAACAACGTCCTTACGTAAAGTAGGGATGCAGGTGCAAAACCGTTATAATAAAGCGCGCGTGAGGGCATTTCAGTCATTCTATGAAAAGCTAACATGTTAGCAAGTGGAATCGGGAATTTGGGATGCTCTGATGCTCATTCGAGCACGTTCGAACGGGCTTTGCACTGACTGAAGCCGATTTCCGTTCAATTCAAATATATAAAAGTGGGTCGTTGGTGGGTGGACCAGACCCTAGCCCGGCCCGCATACCCGGGTCTGGAGCTGTTAACGAATAGCGACCAAAACAAAGGTTGATAAATTGTTTTCTTTGATTTCTCCCCAATTGATTACTAAATACACGGTAGGATGTACATGTGAGGAATTTGATCTGGATGGTTTGACCGTTCAGCCCAGGAACCGTCCAGGTAACTGGATCCATTTTCCCCAAACCCAATCTTTGGCCAAAAATTGTTGAAAAAGTCAACAATTCGTTGACCTAAGTGGTCAAACTGTTGACTCATTGACCCGTTCAACAATTTTGACAAATTTTCTTTATCTTTTTTATTTTTTAAAATTTCTTGTCAAAACGGGCCGTCTGTTCGAACCGGGCAGTCAGATCGTTGACCCGAAAACCGGTGGCCAAAATGATTCCATTTTCGAGTCATTTTTTAAAACCTTGGATCCAAGATTGACACCACTCTGAGCCTCGTAATCAAATCGCCATTGCATATTGGAAAAAAAAAGTAGCAATTTATATAATTTGTAAGTTTACATAAAGATGTCGTCAACAACAAGCCTTAATTTACAGCATAACTTGCCACGTGGCAATGAACATAGAAGGAGATCCGCCAATCCAGCATTCGGTGAGATTGGCTTCCCTCAGGACAAGCTTGTGCCCACACCATTCCAACTGCCATTTGCAACCTTGCATTAAGAATATCTCTCGATGAAATAAAGCACATAAGTATAGAGATATTCTCAATGCAAGGCTGTAAAGACTGCTCTAATGGGCTTTGCCTTGATGGAAGTTGAACCCGCATTCGGTAGAACTATGCATGAACAATGGTGTCGAAAAGATTAACTTTAATTGGGCTCTATTATTCTTGTCCCTTCCTCCTCCATTATACAAAACTAGTAATTAAGCACATGTGTTGCACGTGAGAAAAATTTCTTCATATTAATTACTTGAATTTTAGATATACCATAGTTAAGATAGAAATTGAAAATTAACAAAAGTAATAATATGATTAAAAATAAATTTAAATGCTTGTAGTAAATAACAATTATTATTATTATTAAATATTGTATTGCATTTTTATCATAAATAAAAATAACTCTTATTTTAAAAAATATTTTTATTTCATTTGATGAATATGTAACATAAAAAATGTTCTCAAGTGTTTTCAACAAAATTCTATACATTTTCATTTTTTGTGTTCTATCTTTTCTTAAATATTTTGTATTCAATTATGATATCACGAGTTTCTTTGAAAAGTTTGATGAATAGTTTTAAATTAGGGAAATTATAGTCGGAGCCAACTGTACATTTAAAATTAAGCTACAAGTTGGCCCATAAACCAACAAAACTCTGACAATCGACTCTACATTCAAATTATTAAAACCCTCGCCATGTCATCAAAGGTTTATGTGGTTGTTGCCAACATATGACTCTTAATCCATATTAGACACAACAAAAAGCTTATACCAAAATTGCCCTTTAATGTTAGGTGATTGGAAAATAGAAAAAAAAAAGTTTTTAGTTTCTCTCTCACTCTCACTCTCACTCTCACTCACTCACTATCTCAATCTCCCTCACACTCTCTCACTATCATAGTCATCTTTATTTGTTCAACAACTGTATGATTTGAAAATAAATAAAAATGGTTTTTTGTTTATATATTTATGTTCTCTATATCAATTTCTCTCATTCTCTTTCTCTACCTAATGTTCTCCCTCAATCTCTCTCATTCTCTTTCTTAGTCAATCTCTACTTGTCCCTTAATTTATATCGTTCTCATTCAGTTTCTCTCCCACTCCCTCTCTTGTTCTTTTTTTTTTCTTACACACTTATGTGGTATTAATTAGATTGTATAAAAGAACACGAGACCAACTTGGTATGGTTCAAAAATCATTTCACCTATTTGATAAAAATTCACAAGAAACTCTTGGCTATGTAATTTACACAAATTAGAGAATGATAGAGATTGAGGGAGAGAGAAGGAGATATTGATCGAGAGGGAGAAAAATGAGAGAGAATGAGAGATAAGTTTTAATTTGGCTACAAACTGAAGATAGAAGAGTGGGAGAGACAGAGGGAGTAGGAGAGAAACTAAGCACCTATTTTCGGTATTGGCTTTTTGCCATGTCCAACATGGACTAAGAGTCTCATGTTGGCAACAACCATATAAGCCTCCGATGACATGGAAAGGGGTTTTTATAATTTGAAATGTAGAGCTAGTTGTTAGATTTTTGTTGGTTTCTAAACCTACCTGCAACCTAATTTTAAATGTACAACCGACTTTGACTATAATTTTCCCTTTAAATTATATATTTCATTTACATTATATAAAATATTTTTTACTTATCGCACTTAATATTTGTTTGTCTTTGGTATCATTTGACTCAATACACTAACCCACCATCTAAAAAAAAAAATATTTTGATTTCTAAGTTGACATTAAATTTTTATATTGCATTTCCATCATTGATAAAATTACTTATTATGCATAAAACTTATTTTTGTTCAATACAATGAATGCATTATATTAGAGATGTACCCAATATTTTATTTTTTATAAATATATAACATTAGATATGTGCCCAAAAATTTCTTTATCTTTTTTCAATACTTTTGTGATTCTTTGTATTTTCTATTATTAAAAATTTTAGTAATTGATTATGGCATCATTTCATTTATAGGTGGATTTTAAATTTGGAATTCCATTTTCACCATTAATAAAAAATACTTCTTATATTTCCTAGTTATTTATTTTAACGTTTATTATTTAATTACGACATTATTTATCAATCCATTTGACCCCAAATTGTCAAATTGCTTGCCCACCACCAAGAGGAAAGAGAATTATTTTGTTTTCAAATTACTTTTCAAAATATTTATTTTTATACTATTAAAATTAATATTATGGATTTAATTACAATAATTTAATGATGAAAAAATATATCTTAAATATAGGATTTAATGAGAGATAATAGGAAAATATCTTTATTTCCAATTGGTTTTAAATTTTACATTTCATTTTCATCGTTAGTAAAAACATTTCTTATTTATCATAAATATTATTGTTTAATATGTATGTTAAAAAATGTTTCCAACTTTTTTAATTTTATTATTTAATCATGAAAATATGGATTAACCCATTTGACCCAAAATAATTTAATTTCTTACCACCACCTAGATGAAAACACTATTTTTGCTAGGTAGATTTTAAAATTATAAGCTTTTATGTTATTGGAATTATTAATTTATTAAGTATGGCTAGGTAGATTTTAAAATTATAAGCTTTTATGTTATTGGAATTATTAATTTATTAAGTATGAATTCAATTAATAGAACTTAATGATTAGAAGAAACAAAACTAACTTAGATATATGTCTTTGTTCCAAGAACTTATTTTTTAAACATAAGTGATAAGCCCATTGTCCGGTTATTTCAGTACATATCAAATTTTGGCCGAGCTAATTCACTGGTGGGACTGAAAACGTTGGACAATGCAAAGTTGTTAAGCCCTTGACCCATCTATGGGCTGGAATTACTGATGACGCTGATATTATATATTTCTTTATTTTTTTTAGGACAAGTAGACTGCAATCCACTTCAGAAATCTGAAATTGCAGCTCCATCCTAATTTACTAGTAGCCCCTTATAAACCGCATCCTGCTTGTAAATTTGGCATTAATCCACAGACACGATTCATCTGACCTGTGCGGTGGGGGTCAGATTTTTGAGGTGGACTAAACTATAAAACCCCCTATTTTATGTCATTAGATCCCACATCTATAGTTACAGATTGATTTTATTCCCAACCGTCTGATCAACAAATTATTCAATTTGATGTTGATAGTTTTTTTGAACAAAACCACTAAAAATCTCCTAAATTATTGATATTCCAGTCAATTAATCAAGGGAATAATTCTTTGTTGGACGGGACTAGCTTTAAAGCGTGACATTTCACGGATACTGTGAGCTTCAATGTAGAAAACAAAGCAATCCTCCTACCTTCTTAATGATAGGGTATATATATATATGAAAATAATAATATATTTTCAGGTATCGTGAACTATTAAATTATTTTGTATATAAATTATAAATCTAACTGTTGGGTATGGCTGGATTATATTCCTACTGATTTAACCATTTAAATTTGGCTAGATCATATAATATGGATCAGTAAGATTTGAAAGACAGGGGAACCAACCTATCTTTTTCCTTCTTTTCCTTGCATTTTCCTTCCAACCAAACATAACCTACATTCTTCACCCCACAAACAGTCAAACATAATAGTGAACCATGCTTCATTGTCTTCATGTCCAGACCACCATTTTATAAAATTTGAATGGGCTTGATCCATGGGCCTGAGTTGAATGCTGTATAAATTCTTCAAATAGGGTACCTAATTTGCACCCATAGTATATGCAATTATACCTGTAAAGTAGTATAATAAATTTAAATTACCAAGATAGTTTATTGAAAAAGTTATAATGGAACATTTTGACAAAGTGTGATGTAATTCCTGTGGTGTGATTTTAACTACACCATAGTGGGTTCCAAATTTCCAATAGATTGAAAGGCTCCACGCTTTATTGAACCACACAACTGAACAATTAATTAATTAATAGTCCACATATTGCTCAAAATTGATATTACCCAATAAAGATCAAGGTTCAATGATCTAGATATTCCCTTATTTGTTGTAATTCCCATATTGCCCATTCAGAAAATCGATACATATAAATATAGAGAATACATATCATTAGTTCAAATAATAGTGGCATGCTCAGTAATTTCAATATGTAAAGGGGAGCATGACCGTCAATGCAGGGAAAAAAAAAGCCGTACACCCCCCTAATATCTCTATTAAGGATAGTCTTGTATCCTTTTACAAGACAAGGTCACATTTGCATGCTCGATGTATCGTCATGTATGTACCACCACTTTATTATTCAAAAATATTATTTCGAGAAAAAATAGAAAAAATATATATATATATATATATAAAACAGAGGATTTTCGGTCCGGATACACCACACCAGTAGATAAAAGAGAGAAAGCAAGCAAAACCAAACCAGCGGCCATCACCTCGCCGTTTCATCTCTCTCCCACCTAAATTCCATCTCTTCAATCCCTAATAACCTAAGTTTCCTCGTCTCCTAACCTTCCTCTACCATTAGCTGCGGTTCCACCTTTCACAACTCGAATCGGTCTTCGTTCCAAGACATGCATTGATTGATCCTACACTCATCGGTCTTCGAATGGTGCTCGACGTTTAAGCGTGGTCGACGCGGTTCGCTTGGTTCATCTGCTCGATCGTACTGCTTTTTTCGGGGCTTGTGGTGCGATCTGTAAGTGATTGAGCTTCTTGTTTTTGTGTTTTTGATGATCGCTGTTCAACGGTAGTGCTGTTGATATCTATCGTTTAGGAAAGTTTTGGTATTTGGTTTGTTCTGGGTGTGAAAAGTGGGTTTATGGTGATCGGTGGAGTGTGGTGGAATTGTGAGTTGAAAAGGAAGTTGTCACGAGATTCGATTCGATTGGATTGCTTGAAAGGTGGAATCGAGGCGAAGAGACTGGAATGTGTTGTATTTTGCTTCTTATAGCGACTTGTGAATCTCGTCTGCTTGTTTGACTTGTTTTAGTTTTTAATCTTGTTTTCTATGTTGATGAACATGTGGTTTTGGTATTGCTGAAGGCTTTAATCAATTCATTGTTTTTCAGTTTGGTTGAAAGTTGAAACTTTAAACAGATTATGCATTAGAGAAAGGAGTAACTTTTGGGCAAGGATAAAATGTCCATGGATATATCGGTTTACGAGATACATTCGATTCCTTCTGTGTTTCTGGCAAAAGTAGATTTTGAATTGTTGTACTATAGGGAACTAGTTTTGTGCCATATGGTGGGTCTCCTGCCTCGTTGCTTGTTCAGTAAGCAATTTTCTTCCCTTTTTATTCTCATACCTTTGCCAAAAGTTGGGAGCTTTTGATATTATTTAGGTCCAGTTTTAGTTGTTATTATTTGAAACTTTGGACTTCAGGGAACAAATTTTGTTCAGAATGATGGGCTGATGCTGTGTTGTGTAGGCCAGGTTTCGTGACTGTAGCTTTCATTTTATGTGGTTGGAGATGATTTGCTCATGTTATCAATTATTCTGGTCAGAAAAATTAACATCAATCCCCGTCTTTGCTTTTTTTTTTTTGAGTTACAGAAGATTCGGAGGGGCTTAGAGGAACTCAATGCGGATGTAATTTGCATGGAGAGAGAATGCCAGAGCTGCGAAGTGGAGCCCGGCAAGCTCGATTAAGGTCTAAACGGCTTGATGATCTTCAGCCTTCCTCCCAACACCCTGACCAAGCAGAAAATTGTGCTCTCCCTGCTCCAAATAGAACCGGAAGGAGAGTTGGTGCTGGAAGAGGAAGGGGTTGCAATGCTACAGCAGTAGCGAAGGGGCCTTCAGGGGCAACTCCAGCAAGGGCAATTCCTGCTGGTAGAGGCAGGGCTAATAGGCTGATTGATTTGGACCCAGAGGCTCCCCATGAGGTTCTTCCAGAAGCAGCTAAGTTGGCTATAAATCAGGCAGAGGGAGTTGGGGACAAAGACCTTGCGATGGAGGGTGGGAGTGCAGAGAAATTGGTAGGAGTTGAAGAAGAAGCTTGCACAGATCCAGTCCCTGAGAGAGTATGCACCTCTTGTCCCGTCTTTTGCTTTAAGTATTTATGTTTCTCTCATATTCATGCTGTTCTTATGTTATTAATATCTAAGAAGAAGTGGTCTTGTGTAGTGGATCCCATGCCAGAATCCAAACAATACCATTAAGTAGGCAAAAGAGTATGTTTTTTCTCCTTGTCACAATAATATAGCATCATAGCAATTGGTCTCAAGGTATTTTGTGTGTCTATTTTATGTGGAGGAAGTGATCAAGAGCCTTTGAGACTGCCAAGAAATTTGTGGATAAATGTACAGGTCCTACCAGAGCCCAGCTCCCTGAAGGCAGGCCTGAAGTTAAAATATATCTTTATACATTTACACATAAGTTTATACTCGCACACACACAATGCTGCTTTGTGTGACACTTAATTATTTAAATTATAAGCAAAAACCAATCACAAAATGCTTCTATAATGAATCTTATAGTTTAGGCTGGGTTGGGCCTGCTTGAATTCATAAAATGTTAATCGGGATGGGGCAGGGCTGGACTTGGACCGCCTCCAGTTGCAGCCCAGTAGCTATATTGGTTTTTGAGATGACAAGTTTGGTATTCTTCTTCCAAGACTTGTTGCTAAATGACCATCATGGTGAGATTATCATTCTGCCAATGACACAAGTTGATCTGTTTGGTTTAAATATTTGAATTTTGCAGTGCCTTGAATAGAAAGGTTGTTGTTGCTATCTGTGTGCTTATAATTAGCTATTGAAAGGAGGGCCTCCATTTAATTGCATATTCTTGCTAAGACTGTTCATGTACCTGTACCCTGTATATAATTGCATATTCTTAATATAGTTTTCTTTTTTCTTTTTGTTTATTACCTAAAAAAAGACTGTTCATGTACCTGTATGAGTTAACACCTCTACTTTGTAGTTTTGAAGCCATACAGGGGTATGACAAACAAATATCAACTGAGCCTTGGATCCAGGAAATAATTAGCACTGTGAAAGGATGGCATTGTCAATTTTCTACTGCCAAAGTTCCTTCATGTTTTCAGCAGTTGGTTTGGTTTTTGATCTGTCAATATAGCTCTAGAGCCACTTTCATTCAACAAAACATTCAAAGCGGACCTTCCACAAACATCTAATCTGATAGAGAGTTTATCTCCTTTTCTCAGTATCCATCTAAGCCTTAGGAGGAATTTAATCAAGCACTAGTTGTTCTTAAATACGATAAAAGATGGTTTTCAAGAAAAGGCTTAGGTGGCAACAAACAACATTTAAATCCCTATTGAATACCTGGTTGTACACCATGCAATAATTCTCTTCAGGTAAGATTTGCAGTGTCTGACTTCCAGGGAAAAGTAACTTGAACCAGAAGCATTCAGATGGCTCCAAGAGCATTATTCCTTAGTGCTTCCAAGCTTGAGTCAAGTAGTTGAAATTATTCCCTCATTGGTCTTCCTTCCTCTTTATCTAAGCAAATGAGGGCTGCATTTATAGTTTTTCCCTATAGCTTTGCTACTCTCTATCACTACTATGCTTCATTTCCCACTGTATATACCAATAGTGTATTGGATAGAACGAGCTACAAAATTTACTTGTTGGTTTTATATCTGACTAACAAAACTGAAACTCTTATTGACAATTGGAAAGGCAATTGCATTTACAATTCTTGCAATTGTACCTTCTTTTTCTGTAGCAACATCTTCATAATTCCCATCAAAGTTTTTGTGATGCATGCAGCTTTCATCTGTTAGCACATGTTGCATCTCACTCAAAGGAGAAAACCCTATTTTGTAGGTACAAGTAGGTAATTCTCCTGTATATAAGGTAGAAAGGAAGTTGGGTAAGGGTGGTTTTGGTCAAGTCTATGTTGGCAAAAGGGTAGCTGGGGGTACAGAGCGTACAGGACCAGATGCCTTGGAGGTATTATTCAACACTTTAAATCCAACTTTGAATATTTCCTTATACTGCATCTGTGTAAACATCATACTCTGTTCCTTTGTAGGTGGCCTTGAAGTTTGAGCACCGCAATAGTAAAGGTTGTAACTATGGTCCTCCTTACGAATGGCAAGTCTACAAGTAAGTATCTGAACCTGCATACAGATGATCTTTTATTGGACAACTTAAACTATCTGAAATTTAATATCTGATTGATTGCTTTTTGGCCAATAAGTGCTCTCAATGGTTGTTATGGAATTCCTTCAGTTCACCACAGGGGTCGCCAAGGAGATTATTACATTCTGGTGTGTGATAAGCTTCTTTATTCTAATCCAGAAGTACTTGTAAATTTATCCATTGTTTTTAATTGAGAATTCAATAAATGTTTCAGATCATGGACATGCTTGGTCCAAGTCTTTGGGATGTCTGGAATTCTGTAGGCCAGTCGTAAGAAAAATAAACTCTCTGCTTCTGTTTGTCTGTCTTACTCCCTATCTAATCATGGTTTTGTGCCTTTAAATGCCTATAACAGGATGTCACCTAATATGGCAGCTTGTATTGCTGTGGAGGCGATATCAATTCTTGAGAAACTTCATTTGAAGGGGTATCTCCTAGTGTTTGGTTATAATCTTCTCATATGATTACTAATCTGTTGTCAATACACAAAATTCAGGAAGTTTTTGTCCATTTATTTATTTTCCTTTTCATGGCTTAGATTTGTACATGGAGATGTGAAGCCAGAGAACTTTCTACTTGGTCAACCTGGAACGTCTGATGAGAAGAAGCTATTCCTCATTGATCTTGGTCTGGGTATGTTTTCCTTTATAAAATCTGTCTGTTTTTGTATGTCCATCTCTTACATGTTGATTATACAGTAATGCCAGTTTTGGAGACAGACAAAGAAGTAATAAATACTATATCCTATTTGGAAATCTTTTGCATGGGCTTTGCCATATAATAGATGATTTTAAGCTTTCTGTTTTTTTTTTTTGAATAAATCCCAATTCTCTGATTAGTTTTGCTAGTGCCATTAATATGTGTGCGGTTCAGCATCTAGATGGAAGGATGGCTCATTTGGACGACATGTTGACTATGATCAGAGGCCTGACATCTTCAGGTTCATGCCTTTGTCAATTTTTGAACTACCACCAAAATGTATTCCTTGTTTTTTTTGTAAGTTGCTCTTCTTTGCAGGGGAACGATAAGATATGCAAGTGTACATGCACATTTGGGTAGGACAGGAAGTAGAAGGGATGATCTTGAGTCACTAGCTTACACGTTGATATTTCTCATCAAAGGAAGGTTACCATGGCAGGGCTATCAGGTAATTGCATTTAATAGTAGATAATAAATATATAATGTAGCCTTCATGTTAACCTCTCTTTCTCTCTCCTGCTAGCTCCTAAGAAAAAGAACCCTGATATCCTCTTCTTCACTGCTATGCAATATTGCAGGGAGACAACAAAAGTTTTCTTGTTTGTAAGAAAAAGATGGCTACCTCTCCAGAGTTGCTATGCTGCTTTTGCCCTCCTCCGTTTAAACAGTTCCTTGAGGTTGTGACAAATATGAAATTTGATGAAGAACCAAATTATCCAAAGCTCATTTCCTTTTTTGACAGCTTGATTG
Organism: Nelumbo nucifera; assembly: GCF_000365185.1. Next base: position 6,081,839 of record NW_010729092.1, on the reverse strand, counting down.
AGCCATGTACATCCTTGAGGCCTATCAGAATAGATGGAGCTTTAAAGGTAATTGTTAGTTTTCAGAAGCATGCATACATACATGCATGATGCCCGGAAAGGCGACCAATCAAAATGTTCTGTGATTTTTTTTATGAAAGCTCACCTGATTGGTTACTAAATTGCATACTTGGGGATATTTTCTTAACAGTCCTTTTCCATATCATGCTGTCCCCCTTCATAAACCATTTCTTGGTATATTGTATAAATAGGTTGGGCAGAAGCGGGCACGATTGCCTGTAAATCTAGAAGAAGATGGACAACCTAGGAAGAAGGTACGGTTGGGAAGTCCTGCCACTCAGTGGATATCTGTTTACAATGCACGCCAACCCATAAAGCAGAGGTAATCTAATCCATGTTTCCCACAACACGAAGTTTTTATTTTTGATAACTGTAATATTATTGATTATAAAGACAAATAGATTTATACATAGCTTTCATACACCTGAAGCTAGGATAGTGTCTACCACCTATCCCCTTGTAGAATTAAACTTTACAATTGAGCCCAAAATATTTGATCCCTATTTGTTAATATACAGTATTCAAACTAATTTTACTAATAGTGACTATATAAATTGTGTGTGTGTATAAATGAAATCCACTTCGATCTATATTGGATCAGATAGGGGTGAATCCATATTCAATTGAATTATATAAAATCTCATCCGGGTCACCCTTAATCAGATCAAGTTTAAAATTGAATTTGGGCAAATGGATACTGTTTGCAGTCCTATGTTTTTTCACCTCACCATTAGCTCTTGGCCCCTCCAGTAAAATTATCAATCAAGTCATGTTTGCAATATTTTTTTTTGTGAAAATACTATAATTTCTTTCATTCTAGTGGCATCAATTCTAGGGAAGGTAGAAAACCTAGATATTGCTTGAAAGAATTTGCAATCAATCTTCCGCTTTGACAATCTTTTTTGGAAGCAACAGTTTTAAGAGATTTTATTAAAATAGGCAAACTCCATAGATATCTGAGGTAGAAATKYAGGAGACAAGTACAATACCCTCTTGTCTGCTTTGACAAAAATTTTCTCTGGATCTGTTTTCTATAAACTATGGCCATATAGTAAGCCTAGCCATAAGACAAGCCAGTAAATAGACATTAAGTTATTTTCTTTCCTTTTTTGCTTCTAATTATTTAAGTAAATATTTCTGTTGGTTTTTGTAGATATCACTACAATGTAGCAGATTCAAGGCTTTCCCAGCACATAGAGAAAGGCAACAAAGATGGTCTATATATCAGTTGTGTGGCTTCTGCGTTAAACCTTTGGGCACTCATCATGGATGCAGGCACATGTTTTTTGTCCCAGGTTTATGACCTGTCAACTGTCTTCCTGCACAAGGTTTGTTTGTAATGGTGGGCTTAATTGTTTTGCTGTGTGTGAGTGGTGTATTTACAAGCACAACTGCCCATTACTGGTTCTTGATTGGTTGTCATCAGGACTGGATAATGGAACAATGGGAGAAAAATTACTACATCAGTTCCATAGCTGGTGCAGCAAATGGAAGTTCCTTAGTTGTCATGTCCAAAGGTTTGTCAAGGACCCCACCTCCAGTTTCTGTCTCCTTTCTTGTCTGCTTTGCTTTTCTTGATAATTAAAGTATGATGGGTTGTATAGATATTAAAAAAAGTCTAAAAAGATTGAAATGGACACCTTTACATGGTTAATGAGTTAAAACCATGAACGAAATATACATGTGCACAACACACTTGATATGTAAAAAAATCATAAATGATGTGCTCTCACTGTTTACAGTGCGTTCAGATGTGAAACTACGGAGCTCTTCTAGGATGAAAACTCAGAAAACCAGCTACCACTCAATTCTTCCAATCACCATTGGGGTTGGGTATACTTTTATATCAAAGATAGACCTGTTCCATTTTTTACATAGATCTAATCAGATTGAGAAAGGATCCAGATTCCAAATGATGCTCCCTTTTGGGATGAAACCTCTGGCCAATGATGATATTGGATTTGGGTGATCCGTGGGTTTGACTCAGCTTCTCTTGCAAATACTAATGAAATGTGTCTGCTCCATTTGTCAGAAAGCACAATGGGCACCAATGGTCTGCAGTTTCTTCTTCCTTCCCACACAATGGGAATACTATCCAAATCCTTTACACATGAAATGAGGTGGTTGATGGATAAGATTTTGTCCAGCACTGCTGTTTGCTTGATGAATGAAACTTAGGATGGGGCTTTAACTTGCGGGCCATGTTCTTTCTGGTTCTTCGGGGTGTTTTGTAGTTCTAGGCCCCTCTGGTGGTTAGGTTTTCACCGAAGATCAGGTTACCGTGATGTTTTTGGCCCTTGAGTGTTGTGCTCGGGTTGTAAGTGGGTTCCTTTGGGATCTGCTGGGTTTGTTGTGTTGTATACCTCTTGTATACCCCTTCTCTTTTCTTTATGAGTAAAAGAAACCTTATCCTTTTCAAAAAAAAAAAAAACTTTAGACGGGGCATTAGCTTCCCAAAGCTGACACCAATGGAATGAGGAATCAAGCGGACCTTTTTAATTCTTTAAGAATGGTCCTGGAATTTGATCTTTCAACTGCTGTATTGATGTTTTAATGGTTGGGATTTGTAGGAACCCCTTATACCCAGCAGTCCTATAAAGTGAGTGAATCTTTTCCTTTCAAATGGATTAACAAAAAGTGGAAAGAAGGTTTTCATGTCACATCGATGGCCACTGCTGGAAACCGCTGGGGTGTTGTAATGTCAAGGAACTCTGGTTATTCTGACCAGGTATGAGGACTTCATCATTTTTCTGCCCAGTCTGTTCGGTTGTTCCACTTCCACCCCGTACCCCCACTATTCTCATCACTTTTCTTGTTATGTAACACATACCACTTCTGCTTTTTTTTTTTCTTACATGAAGGTTGTTGAGCTTGATTTTCTGTACCCAAGTGAAGGAATACACAAGCGATGGGAGAGTGGTTACAGGATAACCTCAACCGCTGCCACAGTAGATCAAGCCGCATTCATATTGAGTATTCCAAAACGTAAATTGATGGATGAAACACAAGAAACTCTGCGTACATCTGCCTTCCCTAGCACGCACGTGAAGGTCAGTAGATTCTTGTTTACATTCTGATTCCTGTGCCAATAGCCTTTTATCATCACACTAACAATTGTTTTTTTGCAGGAAAAATGGTCCAAGAACCTTTACATAGCATCCATTTGTTATGGTCGGACTGTCAGTTAGTGCACCTTTTGGGTATATATCATCATTCTTTTTAGCCACAGAAATACTAATGGTATACGCTATTCAATTTTTGAAAGATGAGAAGATTTGTGCTTGGAGTCTTGGACATGGTTTTTGTCTTGACATCCATTAGGTTAGTTTTGCGCGATGAGTGAAACATAATTCTAGCATCTCATGCTGGATCCATATTCAATGCCTTTGTAAATGCTGTAACATGTTCTCGGAATCAGCAAGGCAGATTTTTGTTCAAAATATAATTCATATAGTAACTCGGCGGTTGGGACTTGGGACTCGTGAAACTAAGACATTCCTGTTAAATCTGTAAGTAAACTGAGAGTTTGCTGCTAGTCTGGTACGAAGATCTAATGCCCGTTACAAGAGAAGAGACTGCTTCACCAGGCTCCCGCCAATGCAGGATCTGGGGAGCGACGGATGTACACAGCCTTACCCCTGCAGATAGACTGTTTCAACTTTCAACGTGCATAAATGTAAAAAAAAAAGCTAAACGTCCGGGCAAACCTCCTTCAGCCCGTTCATTCTATAGGGCTACATCTTTTTTTCTAGAAAAGAAAAAAAAATATCAACCATCATGGGAAAAAAGAAGAAATTATGAAGAAACACTGCACCATGATGTTCAGCATTAGCTTGGGAGAAATGCTAATCCTTCTCTGGTGACTGGTGAGTAGGTAGTTAGTAGAGATGATTCTAGATTTGCTGTGAATACAAATGTGTATAATGGGCTAAGTAACCAAGTGAATGTGTAGCTCGTACACTCGACATGTATCCATGTAAGGTGGTGGGATGATCAAACCGCTGCATATGGAAATATGTAAGGATCAAAGTATCGGTATCGGGTATTATATCAGACAGTTTGGATACGGATACAGATACCTTTTGAAAACGCATGGATACGAACAAAAGATATGAAAACACATGGATACGTTATGAAAATGATACAAATTTCATAATTACATCAATTACACTAATTTTAAAAGTCAAAATAACCACAAAGCAGAAACACATAAAGAAATATACTACTAATATAACAAAATACATAAATATCTTACAATTCTGTCAATAATCCAACAATCAAGAGTCCAAAATTCATATTATATAGTTTTTACAGAGTAAAATATGCACAAAACCATTATTATGTTAAATTTTTTAAGTTCAAGACACAATACATATGCAATTATTATATTTTAATTACTATAACAATTATTTTATATTTTTACTTTTCAACATTAACAAAAAAGTCAATTAAATATTAAATTTTGAAATGTTTGATAATATCAAAATTACTATCATATGAAATTTATAATTTTTCTAAGATACATATATTATTACCATATTTTTAGTTTTAATCTTAACTAAAAGTATATCAAAATTATTAAAATTTCTAAGATACATATCATATGAAATTCATAATTTTTAATTATTAAAGCAATGATTCTATTATTAACATTTTTATTTTCTATAGTTTTTCTTAAATAACAAATCATTTTTTATATAAATTTAAATTAGTGGATTTGATAAATTCAATTTAATATTATATTCTTGAATATTTTGTAAACAATTTTTTATTTTTGTAAATAATAAATATGTTATTTTTAGTCTAAATTAAAATATCAATGAATAATTTATAAATAAATATATAAAATTTGAAGATACATATAATGTACAAATTTATGAAATTTAAGTACTAAAATATTTATCTATTATTAATATTTTTATTTGTATAAATTTATTGAGAGTAAAAAACAATTTTTGATATAAATGTAAATTTAGTAAATTGTTTACTTCATTAATATTTATAAAGTAATAATTTTTAATATTATTTCTTTATTTTAAGTTAGAATTATGAATATAAACATATAGTATTTTGTATTTGTTTAGGTTCATATTAATGGTAAAAGAGGCCAAAAATGTTTAATTGGGCCACCAATCAGAGTAGGCACCAAACCAAAACCTGAGCCTGTTGAGAGAGTAACCCTAACCCCACCTGTAAATCCTGACCATTTGGTTCCCTTATTTCGCATCTTCTGAATGGAAAGAAGAGAGGTAATCAGGTGGGTTTTCTCAAATTGATTATCTTATGGTTATGGGCCAATAACCCCCACTCCAGGCCAAAAAAATAAATGGGTCAAAGAAAATTAAGAAGAGAACTGGTAGAGAGTTGGGTCGAATGATTTTATTCTATCATTCTATGTAGTTTATATTCCCTGTATTACACAAAAAAATAAGTCAAAATAAAAATACATCCACCAACCCATTCCCTGGGCTCCCGCTGGCAGTGTGTTAATATAATTGGCTCCATTTAATACATGGCTTTGCAAATTCCAAAAGCTCTTGATAATGAAGTTGACTGACTCAATACTCCGAAACCCTCATATTCAAGTGTCAACAGAAGCCACTATTGCCACCAATATTTTCTCAAGTCTTTGCTGCATCGACTCTCGTACACGTATAATATTCGCGCTGCTTCTACTTCCTCCTAGACACCCCTCCTCACCTTCAACTACTTCATGTATCCGAGCTAGGCCCTTCTGCTGAGAGTTGCGTCTGGGGAAACCCAAATTAAATGGATCTTATTTCTTCATATTTGCGCTCTCGTATAATGCTTGTGTCTGCTGTCCAGAACATCACAAACAACCCTTCTTCAGTTCAAATCTGCACTGATTGGAAAACCCATTACAAATAATGTTTCCTCTGATGAGCAGCAGTTCTTTGGATTATATAGTGACATGGAACTCCAATTCTGGTTGTTGTAAGTGGAACATGGTGACCTGTATGTGATACTCGGTCATCCCCTTCAAGGCCTGTGATCGATCGGTCTCAATTAATTTTTACTCCATTAATGTCCCCAGACTAGCTCCAGAGTCTCCTGTGAGTCTGTGACTGTGAGTTCTACGGTCTTGATTCCACTCTTCCAAATTAGAAGCTTCATCACACTAGACATCTCATCCAATTTCATACAAGGAGAATTTTTTGCAGGTGGCCTTCGCCAACGGCAACGGGTCTATTCCTCCTCTGTTGTTCCGTTCCGTCTGACACGTCTCCGCTACCACGATTTAAGTAGTAACTCCTTCAGTGGAACTCTAAGTGGGGATGTGGGTGCTCTTACAGAACTTGGAGCTGTTAGATTTGGACGAGAATTTTCTCCATGGCTATGGAATTATCCCTATGGAGGTTGGAAACCTCACTCAATTGCAATTTGCACTATTTATCACTTCGCCAGAATCAATTCTCTGGTGGGATCCCATCATCAATCTTGAATTCAAGGGAATTGCAGGTGTTGGACTTGCGAAACAATTCCTTGTCGATGGAGTTTCCTATTGATATTGGAGAACTTTCCGACCTCTCGACTTTGGCCTTAAGCCGGAATCAATTGACTGGCGGAATTCCATCCTTAATACAGAAGTTGGGCAGGTTGGAAACACTTCAATTCAACAATAACAGGCTCTCCGGAGTGATTCCTCCATGGTTGTTCGACATCAAAGGCCCGAACGAGTTTCATCTTGGAGGGAATAGCCTCACCTGGAAATCTGGAATAACAGTGGAAATTGTCTTTGAGATCCTGGTCGAATTGCTAGCGGCATCCCGATTGGGTTTCTACTCAAACAAGTCTTGATTTCTTGGATTTGAGTGAGAATGAACTTCAAGGACCCTTTCTCCAAATGGCTTGCTGAACTGGATATTGGCAGTCTAATTCTATCAGACAACAAGCTTACAGAGTTACAGATTCGCTCCCACCTCGTCTGTTTCAATCTCAAATTAACTCGTCTTTCCCTTTCGAGAAGCAACTCCTTAGGGGAATTGCCAGCAACCATCGGCAAGGCTAGAGCTCTCGTGATACTCCTGTTGTCTAATAACAGATTTTCTGGGTCAGTTCCTGAATCCATTTCTAACATTCATCGCCTGCTGTTGATGGACTTGTCGAGAAACAGGTTTTCTGGCGACAAGTTGCCGGTTTTCAGCCCAGAAGCCTTCCTTGCTTCTGTATTAGACTGTATTTGGCCGATATCTATCGTATCCGTGACCCTCCGATACGCCCCTACAGTAACTGTTTCGGGGTTTGACCTGTTTCAAGAAAATTTGTGAGTGGGCATTCAGTTCTTTTGATTAATAGCTGAATCGAATAGACGACAAGTCGAATTAATTGAAATTCTAAGAGAGAAGCCAAAACCGAACCGAATTTCCTATCCAATTAAAACCAGATCAGACCGATTTTTTTTGGTTAACCGAACTTTCAAATCTGAGAACCGAAACCGGTAACCAAAATACTTCAACCGAAAAACCAAAATAACTGAACCAAAAAAATTCGCTTCAGCTTTTCGGTTTCAACCGAAATACGCTTACCTCTTCCATTTCCCGCGAAACCGTTTGACACGTTAGAACTTGGAATGGAAAGCCACACAACCGTTAGAAACTATCTGTAAATCTGCCGAAATCCAAGGGCAAATGTTATATCGAGAGAGAGAGAGTAAACGCAAACCTATAAATGCATTGCACAAATGGACGATTTCCCACTTCCTATCTAGATTGAATATAGAGTCTTCAATAGCGACTGTGGACAGCCATCTCAGGTTCTAACTTTTACGAAATCTTGGGCTTAATTTAGGTACTCTCGCTTCTCATTAACAAACTTCTTCTGTTTTTATCTCTACTCACTATTAATCTGCCAAATAATAGAAGAGATTGAAGTTTTGATTTGCATTTGCATTCATGGAGGTTTTGGAAGCTTTATCAGGGTTTCATCCTGCACTCGATAACAAAGCTTGCCTGATCAACAAGAACCAATTTCAAGGATGAAAAACATACATACAGAACCTACAATTACTCATCTATCCCAAAAAAAAAGAGAAAAAACTACAGTTGCTCGCTCTTTCTTTCTGCCTTTCTCTTATTACATTGAAGAAAAAAAAAAGAAAAAATATATGTAGTCTTTTCTTCACTCTGGACGCTCAATCCCAATGGCACAACTTTGAATAAAAAAAAAAAAAAAATCTATGACCGAATGAGGAAAAAATAAAAGAGGAAAATTTACATACCGAACACTCACTCACTTGTGAAAATAATGAAAAAATAATAATAAGTCATACTGTTTCTTTTCTTTTATCTGTATGGATGCAAAGGGGAAAAATGACAGTGGTGCTCAATCTGTCCGTTGCAACAGGAAATTAAACTCGGAAGTCTGACGGAGCAGAGGGGGTGGGTCCACGTCGGACAGGCTTATGTCTTGAAATGATCTGGATATCTCTTCCAGAGAGAAAGGTATGCTGCAATTTGTAAAATCAGTAGTTAAAATTAAGAGATTTTCTTCTTCACTCTTATAAGGTCTATATTGTTATTAGTTCCACCTTTTGGGGAAAAATAGGCAATTAGTGGATTTCTATGATTGATTACCTTGAGTCAACGTCAAGCAAGAAAGAGTTATTTGGCATGCTAGCTGAATCTTCTGTCACCAGTGTCCTCATCTTGCCAATTACCTGAGAGACCCAATTGCCAAAGTTGTAGGATTAGGTTCTATTTTAATTCTTTCTGATGTCTGAGATGCATGAAAGTGGTTTCAAAGTCCAGAAACCAGTGATTCTATTGTTTGTGGGTTCGCTTCCTAGACATGTTAAAGAAAGAGAACCAAAGGCAACTTTTGGGGCCATCTATTTTACATCTGCTTTCTTATATAACATGGAAAGAGGAGAAAGAGGAAAGGGCATGGAATGCATGAGAAGGATTGAGCCATTGTTGAGGATCTTTCCAAACATGATAGATGTCAAAGTAGGCTACTGTAGGTTTAATATTTTATAGCAGGGACTCCCAAACATTTTGAGGAAAATGGAGAAGCAATAAGTAAGTATATTTTCAAGGAAAACATACATCTGGAGATAATCCTTGGGTCCCATATTTGTCATCCCAAAACATTGTCCCAATGCGATATATCTGTGGAATGCTCAATACCTGGAAAAAGAAATTGGTAGCTTTAATGGATCTTTTTCATAGAGAATTACTAGCAGTTGTACTTGTACTGAAAGTTGAGTTTCACTAAAATGTTTAGTTGGCTATTATAAATGTATAGCTTCTGTTCAGCTTACCGGGCAGATTTCATTTGTGATCTCATCCAAGGATTTGTGAGGCTTTTGATGTGAAACCTGCATACAGGAAAAGAAAAACAATTAAATTAATAGAGAATGCGTACTCTTGAAATCAGGTAATAAAATTGGTGATCAGAGATGAAACATACATACCAAAAACCCAACAGCCTGCCTTATGTGCTGGAGTTCATCCCATGAGGATCCAGCAAACTGCAACACAATGGAGTTATGAGTATTTTCTTTCCTCTCCATCCTGGAATATAATATGGCTTGGCTAGGAAGATATACTTACCTGGTCTGTTGCCTTGGTGCACCACTGCTCCAGTTCTTGCAAACCAGCTTTTACATATTCTCCATTGCTAAATGAGCAGCACTCACGACGAAGCAATAAACTGCAGAAAAAACCAATGGGGTTTGTATTGCTTAGATGGTTGGGATTGATAATCATTTGCAATTTAAAAGTAGATACTACCATTATATCTAGTTCTAGGTGATTTTAGGAACCCAGAATCACAAAAGGATTTTCTGGGCATGGGCTTTATGGGATGGGCAAAAGTTGTATACCTGTTAAAAAGTTGCACATTTATGAATGAGAACACCTGACTGAAGGTTTTTCTTATGATCATGGAAGGAACCTGTACATCTTAGAAGTTGGTTATTGAACATTAAGATGATGATGATGATGAGATGATGGAGGATTCCCACTTACATAATTGTTGCACATTATATCCAAGGTATGATCTAGGCATCCAACAATGCTTTGCCAGTGTATACTTGATGCTTGTTGTTTTGCAACTATATTTGAATGTATATTTTTAGATGACCCTTTTACTGATCTGACCCTTGCAGATCTTGGTGCCTGTTAATATGAGAATCTAGTTGTAGAAAGGTTCAAAGTATGCAGATTATTTTTCTTGAATTGGAAACTCATGCTTATATAAACTGCTTACCTGTATACACAAATTCAGGAATGAAGTAATCTCTTTTTTCAAACTGTCACGGATCATCCCATATATCTTCTCAACATATGCGGTTAGGTGTTGTTTAAATAGTAGGGCAGGGTATTTAGCTTCAACTCTTGATTGGATTTCAGGCTTGCCTACCATTCCACTGTACCCACTTGAAATCCCCATCCCTGATGGTGATGAACGAAGACCCTGACAATATATCTCAGACCATTATATTTTTTACATCCCCTCATTTTGTAATACAGGGTATGTGAAATTAAAATAATTTTACTAGAGAGAGCTTTACTTGAGCCATTCTACCAAACAAGGTGGTTGGTGAGGTTCGGCTACGGTGTGTAAGGCTTGGTGCATTGCCTGCCTTGAGTGTATTTTGTAGAAGAAACAGAAGGGTAGATGTTGTTGAGAGCCAGTAGGCAAGTTCACTGATGTTTTGGTTCTGTAAGGTATAATGAAGAAAATCAATCTTACATGTAAAACCTATTTTTATCACTCTAACTTGTATATCTATTGCTTAATTAGAAGATATCCATAACATGTCAAATAACTTCAGGATTCTGAAATGGCACCACCTCAATTGATGAACGGATTGTATGAATAATCCGATCAAATATGTTTGTCTTTTCTGCTTCAAAGGATCTCCACTGAAGAAGTGTCTTATAGATAATACAAGCAGCAATAGGTCTGTTCTTGTCAAATTGCTTATCTTCCATGAGACACTTTATAAGCATATCATGGCTTTCCTGATTAGAATAGGAAAAAATAATAATGTTAGTAATGCATGTCGAACAAGCAATATCTGTTGGAGATCACTCATTCATGTAAAGATTCCTATTGTAAAGTTCAGCTGCATACTTGTTGCCTATCTGTTAGGAATTTTTGTTTATTGAGGGGAACTGCAAGAGGCACTGACTCCTGCAAAACAGAACAATTTTCAGATTATTAACTAATTTTAAAGAACAGTTGTTTCTCATCAATGGCCTGTTATTTAAGGAAACTTCATTGAATGATGCTGAGCATACTTTTGTTGTCTTCAACTCTTCTTCTGTTTGATGTCCATTCTCAAAACTCTTTACCATTATAAAATATAAGTCAATGAAAAGTTCATAGAAATGTACTATACAATGAATGTTTGACTGTCAGTGTACCTTGGTGACTTGTGGCTGTGTCCGGTCAGGAGTAACCAATTTCTCTACTATGACTGGTGCCTGATTGCGGAGCATTTCATTCTCAGACTCCAGCTTTGCAATCTTGCTTTGAAGGCTGGACAGAAGTGAAGTTCTTTCAGATTGCAAAACTTTTTGTCTTTTGAAGCCACAAAAAAAAAGCCCAAGATTGGGAAAACCCATGGTTATGAGTTATGACACTATAACTTAATTCAATATATACAAAAAGGTAGATGAATCAATAGGCAGTTTCACTTAACAAAGTTAACTCAGTCCAATCACTATGCTGGTGAAAGTTGATCTTTGACAAATTCTCTTATAGTCTACTAGTCATATAATATTTCCCTAGTTAACCTAGTTATCAACTTTTTTGGTGACTGTGGAATCAAGATTTTTCCTTCTTTGAACCTTTCTTTTAAGTATGCAGATAAAAAGGAGTTCTATGTTATATATTTATACATTTTCACTTCTTCAGAGAGCTCCTCATTTGCTGATGCAACCAAAGCCTGCTGACGTAGAACCTGGTTCTCAGATTCCAAGTTGGACAAGTTCAATTCTAGTCTGAAGGAAAAGACAGGAAGTAGTCAAAATCTATTATGATTGTTCAATTGCCAATTTAATAGAAACTTATTAGCATTAGTTTTATCACCTTTCAATAGTCTCTTGCAACTGAGATATTCTTGACTGTGATTCTTCTGCCTCTTTGAGCCTTGATATGTTCTCTTTCTCAACCTCAGAATATCTTCTTTCAAATTCTTCAACCCTCTTATTTAGCTTACTTAGCTCATCCTGTATATTCATAATTCATACTTGGTTTATAAAATTGATAATATTCCCTAATAGAAGCTGAAGAGCCTTAAGATTTGACCTCAAGTTCCCTATTGTGATTTGTCAGGAACTCTATCTTGGTGTTGTCCACAACAGGCACTTCTTTGATGACTGGTGGTGCTTGTTCAATGGCTATTTTTGCTGCTTCTTTTTCTCTGATGATTGCAGCTTGAGCTTCATCCAATTGTTCTTGAATTTCATGCAAAGCAGATTGCAACCTTGCAATTTCTTTTCCATTTGCTTCTTCAAGGTCAATCTACGAGAAGAAAATGGATTATTTATTCAATAAGCTTAAAAGGACCTTATTACTTAAGCACTTAGCATCAATATTTAGTATCTCAATTGTAAAAAGGTTGTTTGGCTACTTGTACAATCTAGTACATGTCAAAAATGCTCAAGGGATTCCAAATCTCTGATATTATCCTGCCAAGGCATTATGAATTAAGAACCCATGGATTTACTGCTTTCAACATCACTATTGATGACATAAACCAACTAGCCAATACAAAAGATTCCATTTCACATGGCTATCTCAATACCTAGATGATTCTATTGGTGATGAGTAAAGGTCTGAAAACATAAATATAGAATTGTTGTACTCTACTGTACATGGTGAAGCCTTTCAAGAATATCCAGGTAGATTAAACAAAATGAAAGAGAATCATACTCTCATGTGTTTTTCGAATTCTAGTCGCCATGTTAGCTCTTCAACGCGCTTCTCCAGTTTATCCTTGGCTTCTTTTAGTGCCCCCGTTTCTCTAGCAGCCTGCATGGAAAATGTCGCAATCAACTTTTATCTACATAAAGTTTATTTTTTGTTTTCACATAGCCATTACAGAAAAGGCTATGTTTAAAAAAATAGTTCAGAAGATTCCTTTAAACAAATAATGTTTGGTTGTACAAAGAAGAAAGAGCTCACCATTTTGAGCTTTCTAAGTTCCTTCCTTGCTACCCTAGCTCTCCAGAGACACTGAAGTGTAACAGATGCCTTCTTCTTCTGTTTGTAAGCAGAAAGTGCTTGGAATCTCCGCCACCAAGTCTGTAAAATGCAAGAATTAATATATTACTTTCCTTGGTCTTGATGACTTAGTCTGATTCTTTAGAGTCCTTTCTGTTGTTCATCTCAGAATTGAGGTTTCCAAGGATTGAACTATAAGGTTCTAGAGGGAATGTATCTACCTGCATAATCATTGCAGCCTTGGTTCTCCTTCTGTATCTATATTCATTGTGTGCTGCCATTGCACGCAAACCAGCTTGAATAACAATTGCTGATGCCCGTAATTCTTTATATGCTTTTCTAGCTGTATGAGCTCGTGCATGTTTTTGCACTCGAATTGAGGCATCCTCCCTTCTCATGTGTTCATATAGCTTGCGTGAAAGCTGCCCTGTATGATGCAGAAGCAAAAAAAAAAGAAGATCATCTCACCATCTGGATAATAGATTTCTTCAGAGATTTCATGAGAAACATAAATGGTTTAAGAACAAGAAACCTCTCCATAGTTTCTGCATATGAATGGTTGCCTTCCGTAGGGAAATGAACTCCTTCCTAGTGAGATGTGTACGGATTTGTCTCTGGATTCGTCTTGCAGCATTAGCTAAGACTTCAATTCTTCTTGCATCTAATTCAGCCATCTGCCCAGCTCTAAGAAACACCTTTGTCTTCCCAATCTGTAATAGAAAATTAATATTTGAGGGCAATTATCAATTAAAATATTTCTTTAATAAAGCCATGGAGAGGGGTGACAAGTTTTGTTTATTTATTTTTATATTGTATTTAATCCCATCTCCTGGACATACCTGGTAGCCCTTCAAACCCATTCTGTCACATACGGCTACACATGCTGATTTTTCATCAGAGCTGTCATAGGATAAAGGATACAAAGCACTGAAGTTAAATTACAGTCATTGAATCTACTAATAATGCTATTATATAAGATGAAGAGTCATCAATGCAAATAGTTTACTACGTTTACATTTAGTGGCATAGTTGGTCAAGGCACATAGTACTACCAATGAGAGGCTACGTTTTCTCATCCCATATTCCCATCCTATAGACCAAATCTTGAAGGTTCTTTTTGTTTTTAGTTTTACTTTTTTGTTGGGGTTTGGAGGAGTAAGAAACTTATACCCATCTAGAATATCTGGAGCAAGCATTCCAAAACGATCAAGGAACTCATCAAATGTTCTCTTTGTGGGGTAACCAGCACAACTTATTCTAATTGCCTCTAGCACACCCTGCCACAGTGTCCACCAGAAGGAAATTATTTATAATAGAAGCATAGAGTAAACAATGCCAAAGTCTTCACATTCAGTTATCATAGAGGATGGAACTCACCCCACATCGCAACTGGTTTAAGACATTGAAGTTCTCAAAGATTCCTGGCTTTAGAACAGCATTTGGCTTCACACATCTGATGTAATGTGGCTCCGTCATGTTCAAGGTTTCCATTAAAGATTGCAGTTGTTGCTGGATTATGATTTCGAAGGCAATAATGAATCAGGATGGAGAGGTTTCAATATTTACTTTTAATTTATACCTTGTATAATCTTGACTTACCTTGAAGCGGGTACCAATAGATGAAAATTTGGATTGCTTTGAAGTTTCCTCAGGCAGTGGAGGGAAGAGATTTGCAACAAAAGAGCATTTGGATGCATTCAGCAGAGCTTGATGTTCTGCTACAACATAATCCTTGTTTTTGTCTAGAAAATGATCTGCTTGGTATGTAACCTGTTGTCCATTAACTCTAAGAATTAGGAACTAACTAGTTATCATAAAATAAAGAACTTGAAGTTTAAGTCATAATTTCAGGATTTTCTTACATCACCAGCATAATGGTTAATGGTGAAGTCTGTACGGGCAAGCTTGGGTTTGCTGAAGCGCTTATGTCCTTTATATGTCTGATACATCTTTTGTGCAAATGTCTCATGGGTGGACTTTGGAAACATACTGCACCATAGATTAAGTTGAGGATATGGCACAAGAAAGATTGTGAAGGTTGTTGAGAGTAGGGAGGAGGTGGTCAGAGTAGGATATTTCATGAACTGAAACATCTAGAAGTTAATCAACTAGTGAAAAACATACTGCACCAGAAGTTAAATTAAATTAATGGTCAAGAAGAGTTTATTCTGCCTTTATGCTTTATACTACATTTTTGTGGAGCAGGGGAGAAGATATAGCAGAAGAGAGATGCAGGGAGTTGCTGAGAGCAGAAAGAAGGGATAGTGAATATGATGTTTCATGGACTGGAACATCTAGAAATCATCAATTGTTAAATCAATATGTGCCCAGTGCCCTAAGTGTAAGATATAAACTCAAAATATTGACTAAAATTGAAATAGATTGACATTCTGTTGTTATGATCTTTTTTCATGTAGGGATGTTAATAAAATAAGATGTGAGAAGTGTGTACCATGCTTCATCAAGAAGAGCGATTATTCCTCCAGATTTCTGCATATAGGCACAAAGAATCAGTATTCCAAGGTCTTTTCTTTTTCTCCTTTTCCTGATCTGAATTATGTAGCAATAGCATTGTAATAATACAAAATTGACTTTGATAAAATACCTTCTCTATAAGATCCAGCACATCTTGGTTATCTACAAATTCTACATAACTCCAGTTGATCTCCTCCTTTGTATACTCTTCCTGTTCCATTTTAAATACATGCTGTGGGACATAGAAGTTTTATCAGTTCTCAGTGACCACATAGTGAAAGCCTTCTGTTTGGGTGTGACCAGATGAAATCAATTTTTTTTCTATTCTTACTTGATTAAAATGCTGTTGCAACTTCTCATTGGTGAAGTTGATGCAAAGCTGCTCAAAGCTGACACACAGGCATATTATGAGATCTAATTGACAATTGGATCGAGGCTTAGAATGTCTACCTCATGGGGAACCTCAAAAAACTGTATGGATTACCTGTTAACTTTGAAGCTCTCAAACCCATAGATGTCAAGAACTCCAATTATGCTGGCAGCGTTAGGATCCTGGCCAATAGAACTGTTGATTTTGTCCACAATCCTATTGGGGATAATAAAAATGAACATCATACCATATATGGAATTATCGTAGTGATTCTTTTACCAAGAAAACTCTCCTAGAATAGATTAGAGTTAGAAAAAAGGAACTAATGCACACTAGAAGTATTCCAGATATGAAAGATATTTATAGAGGGTTTAACATTGGTATTCTGAATACTGACCATCAGTCAGTATACTAATGCCCTTGCCCCAAAGTTTAGAGAGAGAGAGAGATTAAAGAATATAGATCGGAAAATAAGAATTGGTTTAGTTGAGTCAACAATAAAAGCATCTAGCAACTCAAAATGGATAAAATTCAGAACTTAAATTAGAATATAACAATGAAGAATCAGAGAAAATAAAGCATAAATCCTAAAAGACATAACAAAAAGAAAAGAAATAGGGGGAATTCATTTATTACATTTTAGTTAAAAGATCTCAGAGAAAGCTTTGAGTGTAGAACTTTTTGATATTATTTTGTATTTATAATACTCTTTTGATAGTTGTTACTGATTAGGAAGAGGAAATATAATTGATTTAAGTTGGTCAAAAACTGGATTGAACCTAGTCAATTCAAGCAAGTTTTACAGGTGGAAAAGTTTTTGATGTACTTGCATCCTCTGATTCAGTCTAACTTTTCTGAGGATTTTGATTTAGTTGATTTGTAAAGGTGTGCAAAGTAGCCTTGACAAGATTGATATATTTGTGTGTGCCGAAGTTCAGAAACCTAGAGCTGGATTAGTTTAATTTCCATCTCTGGGATGATACAATTTGTAAGAATTAATTTTCTACTGACGACTGAAGTATTTACCAGTCAAATAGTCTGGAGTACACTGTTTTTGCCAGGGCATCACGATTTAATGCAGCTGCGGCTGGATCAAGAGGTTTTGTAATATTACCATCAGGGGTAACTATAACACGCTTACAAAGTGAATCTTCTAGAGCCTTCTCATCACACCTGGGTAGAAGCACCAAGTTCTATATCAGGAACAAACTAGGGAGGAAAAGCATCCATTAGCGAACTAACAAACAAGATTCATTTAAGTGGACCAAGATCAGAATTAATACATAAGCAACTCAGCAGCTGTTTGAAGATGGAAGAGTGACTTTTCATCCTTGACTTTGGAAGAATCTACTTCCTTCCCCTTGATGAAGTCAATATTCCCGAGATGAAGGATTGCAGCTACTACCCGGAATATTGCATCCTGCACAAAGAAAAACCTCATTTAATTCAAATATATCACAGCATCTTTCTTTTTATTTTTAATTTCTTTTCCTACATAGTACCTGTTCTTCTTCACTGATCCCCACAATATCCATTGCATTTCTGGTCTCCAGATACTCCCTGGCATCATTTACATTTGCTACTTCATAACAGTTTGTTTGGTTTAGATAGTGGAATGTCCTTGGGTCCCCAAGCTTGAACCTCTTTACATCCTGTGAGGGACCGTCAGTTTTAGCTGGTCATTTGGCATAAATCAGGTACATTGCAGTAGATTGCATTATTGTTTAGTTAAACTGTGCATCATTAAGCAGGTATACAACCAACTTAGGACATGGGGTACCTCTGGTGGTGCTGCACAAAGCATGTAAAAGCAATGGTAGTTCCTCTCAGGATCAGAGACCTGGCAAACACGTGACCGTTCAAGAAGATATGTACGAACAGCAGCTCCAGAGATTTTTCCATGCTTATTAAATTGGATCTCAACAAATTTACCAAAACGACTGATACACACAATCCCCTTGTCATAAAACTTCTTGTTAGTTGAAATATAAAATGGAAGAATGCCTTAAATTCTCACCTGGAGTTGTTGTTCTTCACAGTTTTGGCATTGCCAAATGCTTCCAAGACAGGATTAGACTGTAAGACATGGTAGACAAATAACTTAATCCTTTTTTTTTTGAAGAAGAAGACAAATAAATTAGTCTAAGTCTTTACATGAAAATCTCATATTATAAAGTAAGTACAATAATGCTTACCTCCAAAACCTGTTGTTCAACTGTCCTTCCCTCGGTCCCTGATCTGCCGCCCATGAAAGCAAGATATCTCATAAGCATTTTTGTTGTCTCTGTTTTTCCAGCACCACTCTCTCCACTTACTAAGATGGATTGGCTTCCTTGTTCATTGATCATTGCTCTGACATATGGAGTAAATTTACCGAGTATATGTATCAGATAACTCAAATTATCAATGTTGGTCTGGAACCCAAATATGTATCAGATATACCTGTAGCAAGCATCTGCAACAGCAAAAAGATGGGGACTGAGCTCCCCAAAAGTAGCTCCCTTGTACTGCTCCATCATATGAACATCATACAAATGTGGTAACCTCCGAAAAGGATTTACTGCTATTAGAATGTTCCCTGTATAAGTCTGTTAATTCCAATTATTGTTAGTTTTCTCAATTTCTGTCTATAACATGTTGGGCAGCACAACTTTCATAACATACACTGAGTAGAAATTAATGGACTCACATATATCTCATTAAGAGCAAACCGAGATGCAAGGTTATGTAGGACCCCTGGCTCATGGAGGTAAGCTAATTTAGTCATATCATCGACACCAGCTGGTGGTGCTTCTGTGTCTTGCGGGTAAATGCTGGAGAGATTGGCCACAACCTGAAATTCGAAAAAAAAAGTTTTACTTCGAGTTGTATCTGATCAATAGATGATTAGAAGTTTCATAAGTCATCAATTCCGATGCGTCTCTTTCAAGAACAAAATAGAGATGCAAATATAATTGACTGTTTGACTAGTAGTCTCTTGCCCATGACCAGCTGTTGGGTTCTCTAGTTAAATATTTCATCCATATGAGATTTCACCCGGTCCAGAAATCTAACAACAATACAGATGTTAAATTTTCAGAAACTTAACGTCACTTAGACATTTGTTAAATTTTCAGAAACTTAACGTCACGTAGACATTTGATGCATGTTTGTTTAATATTGTATAATCCCCTGAAAATGGCTTGCAGTGCTCTAAACTGTTTTAGATTCAAATTTCTTCGCCCGTTTGTACACCGTAAATTCAATTATATAAAGAAACATATTTACATTAACATATAAACACACACACCGAAAAATCTAATGCAGATCGTCTGGTACATTCCAAGTTAGTGGGAACGAGAGTGTTTAATTAATGAAGCAGTTAAGGTTACCGTTTTTCCATCTGTGGTAACTATGGTGGCATCACTGCCTTTGATCTCTGTTACTTCTCCATCAATCCATGCGAGTTCCGAATCCTCTACCCATACATGTGATCCGACAATAATATTCACCGGAGTCCCCTGCACCAACCAAAGATCAGGGAGAAACGAAAAACATAGGCATATGATGATCATCCAACTCAGTATTTGGACAGAACAAAAGATTATAGCTGATGAATAAAAATGAACAACAGATGAATAGGAAGCTTACCATGATTAAAAATCTACAATCTATGTTACGATCATCGAGTTCTGAATTCAGATGAGAGTGACGGAGGTCGATTAATAGATGCTGTGTTTCAGAAGTAGAAGAAGAGGAAGAGGTGTCAGGGTGAGATGAAGCGTATTTTGAAGGAATGATGAGATGGAGGATTGCAGAGAGTGAACGAAAAATAAGGAAAGAATGCTAGAAAGGTATGCTTAATAAGAATTGAAAAGGAGAGGAAGTGCAGGTGCTGCTGCTGCTGGTAAACTTAAAAGCAAGAGAGAGAGAGAGAGAGAGTGAGAGAGAGAGGATGCAGCCACCCCAGCTCTCTCTCCCTCCGACCCGCCAACTTTTTGTTAATTCCACATAAGATGCTGACTTGGCACCGCCAAATTGACTGACACGTGCCGTCGGATCTGTGTAGGTTATACACAGCATCTCTCATCATAACTGTAGTTTTAGCCACCTGATCAATGGGGCCGGGGCTTCACTAACGGCATGATATCTGATATGTTGAGGAATGTGAGTGAGTTTCTATAGTGACGATCATAGTGTGTACTTAGCTAAAGCTGTATTTGGGCAAGTTTAAAATTCAAAAAGCTGGTCCTTTTGAAGTGTCTAGCCTCGTGTTCATGCCTTCCTCACCTGTTGGTATTCTTACTTGAAAAAACTTGATTTTTTTATTTAATTCAAATTATGGCCTTGTGTGGATTGTATTTACCAAAATAGCCCTACTCAGGACCATAACTGTCACGTCTCGCATTCCAAACATTTTTCCTTCTTTCAAGGGTGTTTTAGACAATCGAAATTTGTTTGGGTAAAAGGCACTTTTCCGCTGCTAATTCTAATTGCGTGTGGACAACGTTAAGCTGTTACTTAAATGACCTAAACACCCTTTGAACAGCTTCTATTCAAGTTTAGATGCCAAGTCATTGTACCTGTCGATCATGAGGCTATTTCCGTACATACATAAAAAGCTGGGCCCACGTGGACACCGAGGCGCCATCACTCTGCCGTGGGGCTCACATGTTACCGCTTTCTAGCTGTTCTTCGAGCCTTTGAATTGAATCTTTTTTGGGGCGGTGGAGTTGGCAAACGTAGAAAATGGAAATCCTTCGTCTGACGTCCGATCCCGGCGGGCGTCGGCCTCGTTCCGGCAACTCTACCTTCCGAAAAGTTTCTGTGTAGTGGGTCCTAGGAAAAGCTTCTATGGAAGCCTTTCCCACCAAGCTTTTATTATTAAAACTATAAGTTAATACTTATTTATTTAGAAAGGCTGATTACTACTTAGTGGTTTATTATACTTCCTTAATTAATAATTAATAATTATTATTATGGCATCATCTATTTTCCTTCTTATGCTAAAAACTTTTTTTCTAATTAATAATATTTAAGCAACGATAAGTGTTCTCTAACAATGATACTCGCATTGTCTGATTTTTTTTAGAATTAGATAATCATGATTTTTTTTTCTGATATTTAAACCAATGGCTGTGATCATTCACCTGATTTGGTTGATTTTCTCGTCTCACTGCAGCTACAGCGTTGGGAGCCATTGAATGATGGGTTTAGATTCTAGATGCTCGGGCATGTGAACTAATGAGTACCCCATTCAGTGGTGACTGGGACATAGGAGGTAAATAATGCCTATTATATTTACTTTTTCGGGTGCGGGTTTCACCAAAGCAAACCCAAGAATCCATTTGGTGAATGGGTCGGGTGCCTAGCCTAATTCGAATGCAATACGACCCATTTAACTATTTTGCTGAAGAATGAAGAGCACATCAGCACACGATGAGTCGATGACCAACCACTTTTTCTGGTTCGGGTCGGTCTCCTAACGTGAACACATTCGAATTGGCATTATTACCTTTTGGGCGTTTTGAACAGTGGAAACGGGTCAAATTTTACATTTTTTGTAATTTGCAGTTTTAATGAATGCATGATGGACCCCTGAAATTTGGAAATAGATTCATCAAAAGGGTTGGCCCACGAACTTGGAACCGAAGGTGGAGACTGGAGGGAGAATTCATTTCAAATGGACCCACTCTTCTATTTGGAGCGGAGAGTTATGTCCTGGGATATGAAGAATTATGTGCAATCTAAGCCAGCGTGCTTTTAGCAAATGCACATATTAATAGCAAGCCATCAATTGTTTCATACCCTGTTTCACATGAATAGCGAAAAGGAGCAATAAGTATTTATTCAGTTAGCATCTTTCCTTAATAACTATCCATCTACGAAATTATATTTTGAGATGGATGAATGGAAAATACTAGAAAAATGGGGGTTAGAAATGAAGTCATTCGAAAGAACTTAATAGTAGTACTTGTAATAGATGATAAAATGAGAAAAAATAAATTAAGATTGTTTGGTCACGTGGATAGAAGACCACCTACAACACTTATATGAAAGCGATCTATTACAAGTTTGATGAACTAAAAGGTCTACGGATAAACAAAAACAGACAAAGGTTGAAATATTAAAAAATGATTTAAGTGTTCGTAATTTAACAATGGATGTAGTACTAATTATTAAGCAGAACCTATAACAAAATTCATGTAGCTGACCCCATATAGTTAGGATGCGATGATGATGGAGTATGTCTCATTAATAACTTTTCCTTCAACTTTCTATTTTTCTGTCAAGACAAAAACAGCCATAGTGCTAATCAAGCTTTTAATACATTTCCACAACTTATTGATAGACAAGAGAGAGTCTACGTCAAGCCTGCAGTAGGTTTCTTATATAGAAAACTCATGAGTCATGAGGATGATAAGAGTTTATACTTTACACAAGGTTAGCCTGCTTTTCTATAACAAAATACAATGGTTTGAACTTTGAAGATTGAAATCAGCCTCAATATGTGTGAAGCATTGGTTTACAATGTTCTCATTGAATGTTTATAGAAACAACTACTCAACATAATCCAGGAGAAATTCCAAACATCAGAACATATTTGCCAGCTAATGATAGAGGAAATAGAGGCTCTGGTTGGCCTTCTTGAACTGATTGAGTGCGGTCAAGATTGATATTCTCCCTTTCTTATCAACCAATGGCTTATTTGTATGAGTATTCAGTCTTCATTGTGCTTGATAAGCAGTGTGAATATAAGCTCATCAATGGATTCTCATGTTGGAGAGTTTCTTTTGTAAGTATAGCTTGGTAAGACATCTTAATTATCTTTGAAAGAACATTTAGCCCTTAAGGGGTGTTTGACAAGATGATTGGTTTTGTTTTTCATACCTCATAAGAAATCCTTGTAAGGGGCAATTATACTAGCCATGGTTGTTTCACTAAAAGGTCTTAGCTATTCAAAACCCAAGCCCCTTAGATTAACATAGAGCGTCCTAGTTGCACTGATATTCTTTTTATTTTCAATTCTATGCCACCAGAAATCTTGTCGATTTTATTCAATACTTTATGAGGAAAAGATACGACTTACATCATATGAACAGAAATAGATTGAGTGATGGTGTCACGTGAACTATAAAAATGTAAGTTTCTTTATAATGCATTATGTATGGTTGGTTGAAACTCATAACCAGAAATAGATTGGTTGATTTTTTTTTAGATTTATTTAAGTTTTGTTGATTTTTTCTTATCCCAATTCTTAGGGGTGCAAACGGATTGAATTCGAATCGGATTAAATATTTGAATATTCAATTTGATTCGAATTTGAATTTGATTAATTAATTATTTTAGGTAATTAATAAATATATAAAATAAATATTTTATTTATATAAAGTATATAAGTATATAAATTATTTATATATTTAATTATTATATATATAAATTATATAAGACATTTAAATATTTTATATATTATATAAGAATTAAATAATCAATCAAATTCGGATATTCATCGAATCGAATCAGGTTAAATCCGAATTCGAATCCGATTAACTATTCGATATGAATAGGATATCCGAATTCATGGTTTTCAAAACCGGACCGAACCGGACGGTCGGACCGGAAAAATGAGAACTAGTCACCTGACCAGTTCCATTTTTCACCAAACCCGCTTTTCCCCCCAAAACCGTTGATTTTGGTCAGCAAACCGCTGAACCGGTCGGTTAACCGTTCGAATGGTTTTGATCGTTTTTCAAATTTTTTTAATTTTTTTTTATTTTTTTGTTAGAACGGGTCGAACGGTCGGACCGTTCGAACTAGTAACCGGACCCTAGACTGGTTCGATTTCAAAAACCATGTCCGAATTCAACCGATTAGATATTCGAATTATCTGAATTTGATTCGATTATGTTGAATCTCGAATTCAAAATCGGATTTTCGAATGTTATTGACACCCCTAACTATATCTATGCATTTAAGTGTATTTTATTCTTATAATTAAACTGATCAATACCCATGCATTACACAAGCTTTTTCAGATTAAGAAGGCATTTGACAACTCCTTTTGTATGGTTTTCAAGCTTTTCAAAGTTTGGAAAACCAAAATTTGGTCTTTCTTTGTTTGGCAATGAAAGATAGGAAGCCAAAAGACATGCTCTAAGAAGTTCATGGAAGCCTAAAATAGGAAAAAAAAAAACCTAAAATCTTCAAATGAGCATCTTGTCTTTCTACACCTGACATATTTCATTTGGCAATTCTGTAGACCATAGTAAATTAGGATACTTACAAAACAACCTAGATTCTTAAAGACAACCCCAAAAGCTCATTACATCTTTTAACTGTCTAGGCAATCAAAAGATCTTCCTAAGAAAACTTAACAAATGGTACCTAAATTGATGGAACCCTGTGACATTGCAAAGCTTTTCATATTCGGGAAAAAAATGCAAGTTTATTTTAAGAAAAACCCCTTTTTGATATTCTATAGCCTTCCCCTCAAAATTTAAAACCAATTAGGCTTAGGCATCATAGATGAACAACTATGTGCCTTTTTGGCAAATATTTTCCAATATATGTTGTAAAATATGACACTTAAAAGACACAGTGAGCTTTTACAAATAGATCTTAAAAGATCAAAGACTGTTTGGTTGAAATATTTTTCATAAATCTTTAGAAAGACTATAAAAGTTGGAAGACTGTTTGGTAATGTGACGAAAATATGCGTTATGTATATATGAATATCTTGTGTGTGGGCAAACAAACTTTTTATTTAACATGTGGGACATACATACATGTCTAAATGTGCATTTCATAGTTGTGGGCCCAAAATGCAATCACTATAAATGGGCCCCACATGTAAGTCCACCTATGCATATCCTTTACTATGGAGTCTACAAATATTTTTCAAGGTGGACCCCACATACATTTCAGCATATGCATAATATGTAATGTGGGTCCAACATATCATTGGTGGACATGTATGTGGGGCCACACATTTTTCAAGATGGGCCCCACATACCATTGGTGGACATGTATAAGGGGTTCATGTGCGGACATGTATGTGTATGTGAGGCCCACATACATTTTCCAAGGTGGGCCCCACATACCATTGGTGGACATGTATGTGGAGTCCATGTGTGGACATGTATGTGGGGTTTACATACTTTTTCTAAGGTGGGCTCCACATAAATATGTAACATGGCCCCACATACCATTGGTGGGTCCCACTTAAACATTCAAAAGATAACTCATTTTCTCCCAAGCATGTGTGTCGTGCCACATGCTCGAAGAACACACGAGGCACTAAAAGATTATAAAAGCTTCATTTGAAGCTTATCAAAAAGCCCAAATTTGGGTTATTCACGTTTTTATGGGCTGGAGTTTTTCCTATTAGATCTCTCAATTGCCAAACAGAAAAAGCCTATAATTCGGGCTTCCAAGCTTCTTCCCGAAGCCTGCATGGAAAGACTTGCCAAACACAACATATTTCTTTTCCTAACCAATTTATGGCAGAGATGAGCATGCATGGAGGTATTTGCCCCTCTAACTTAAAAAAATGACCATCATACCTTTTAACATGGTAAATGGGTACAAATTAGTCATTAAATCCTTTTTAACTACTTTCCATCATTAATAACAAAAAACTTTATTTGGTACTTATTTTTTATTTACATGATATGTGTTGCTGTGATTTATGAGAAAAAAATAAAAAAGGATGTGGTTAGATAATGACCCCTGTACTAAGTATAGATCCAATATTTTGATATTTTTTTATACATGTATTTTGATAATATTTTTGACACCCATTTTTTATGTTGTAAATTTAGCTATAGATCATTGTTTTATTTGATATTTTATATATATAAACTTGTTATTTAATTTAAGAGATTAAATCAAGTTTTATATGTGAATAATAACCCACTTTATGGATCCTGCATTATTTGAAGATTTTTGTTTTTTCTTTTTCAATGGAGGTAGCCACCACTTACCTTTTTGAGAGTGGACATTATTACAATTTGAAGCTTATACTTTTTTTTTTAATGGGAAGACACATGTTTGAGGAAGTAAGTTTTTGTTTGAAAGTGGGAGTAACTACTTTGATGTGCTCTTTCTTGAGAAAATAATGTTCCACTTGTCTAAGGGGGAAAATCTCTCTCTCTCTCTCTCTCACATTAGAAACAAAGTTATTTGACTTAACCTAAGAATAGTTTATACAGGTGATAAAATAAGATAAAGTAGAGTAAGATGGTATTGTCATGTGCATAGAAATCTATCGGTAACACCCATGAGAAGTGATTTTCTACAAGCTGAAAGGGGATAGAAGTAGGGGTGTCAATGGTATTCAAAAATCCGATTTCAAATTCGATATTTGACATAATAGAATCGAATTTGGATAATTCAAATATCTAACCGGTTGAATTTGGATATCCTATTCTTACCTAATAGTTAATCAGATTCGAATCGGGTATGACCTGATTCGATTCGATAAATATTTGAATTCGACCAACTATTTAATTCTTATATATAATATATAAAATATTTTATATAATTTATATATAATAATTAAGTTATATAAATAATTTATATATTTATATACTTTATATCAATATAATATTTATTTTATATATTTATTAATTATATAAAATAATTAATCAATTAAATTCAAATCAAATTGAATATTCGAATATTTAATCGGATTCAAATTTGGATATTAATTTTTAATATCTGTCGGATATCAAATTTTCTAATCGGTTTCGAATTTGGACATTGCTTGATTTGATTCAAATTCGATCCGTTTACACCCCTAGCTATAATGGCTAAGGCAAACATAAAAGGACATGGGTGGAAAGTTAAAAACGATTTAAGTGTTTACAATTTAACAAAGGATATAGCATTAAACATAAAGGAATGGCAAAACATGATTCATATAATTGGCCCTATATAGTTGGGTTAAGGCTTAGATAATGATTTTTGTTTTATATGATGAATATATAACACTATAAGGATGATTAGGTTTTTGTGTAAGTTTTTTGTATCTATATATGTAATATATTATGCACCCGTATTAGTATCATATATAATTACTTAAAAGTTATAATTAACAAATTCATTATTTAATATTCATATAAATATATTACATAAGTTAGAAACTAATTAAAAATTATAATTTTATATTTGTTTATTTTAAACACAATAAAGCATACTTGAATTAAACCCAAGCCTGACATATCAAATTTCACATTATATTGGATTTGAACTTTAGGCTCAGCTTGGAAAAAGTACAAGTACAAATATATGTAAAAAATGCAAATATAATTTGGAAATCCAAAATACAAGACTTTGCACCGTACATATTTGAGTTTGTATTATTCATAAGCCTTAATAACTGGATAAACTTTAGATATTAAATTTCAATAATCATATTGGATTTAGATGTGGTTGGAAATTGGTTCATTTGGCGCAAAACAAACATACAAACACTTGTGTATGCGTTTTGTTGTTTGAAATCAATGCTTTTTTTTCTTGAAAAACAGATTCACATCAGCACCATGTATGAAACCTATTTTTTTAGACCAAGCTTGATGTTTGGTTATATGTTTTTTTTTTTTTCCAAATAAGTGTTTTATTAGACCACACATTGGAAATTAAAACAACATGCTGACGTGAAGCATGGCCCAATTTGTCTCTGTAGAACTTTTCAACTACCTTAAAACTCTAATTACTGATCATCCCTCAAGAGGAGGCCACCATCCCGTGTAAGAGAACAAATGGTGGCTTTTGATTGGGTCTACGGGCAGATTGGAACTTATTTTGTATAGTTTGGACGTGAAGCCAAGCTAAATACCGGCATTTACAATTTACAAAGAGTTTTGCAGCTTTCAATTATCTGGGAAAACACATTCGTCGGTTAAATGCTTTTATTTTGGTTAAAATTGTACCTATACTTTGGGGTAGTCTCACTTTACTGCTCTAACTTTCAAATGTCTCACTTTAGTATTTAAACTTCTAAAATATACATGTAAGTCCAATTCCATTAAACTATGAAAGTGCCCATAGCATGTGTTCTATTTGTCTTTTTTCCACTTTTCATCTTCTTCTATCATGAGACTTCATACGCGAACCATGCAAGACATTTTCGTAATTTACAGCCAAAGCACACTTAAATTAAGCCTTTATCAACTCTGGTTTGCATTCATTCAAAGGCGGAGGAAGATGAATCAAAATATAAACATTTTCATAATTTTATCATTCATCATAATAGTAATTTAACAGAACTGGACTTAAATATATATTTTTGAAAGTTTAGGTATTAAAGTGACATATTCAAAATTTGGTTCTATGGGCATTTATTAAAAAACATTGTCACATCAACACCATAAAAGCAATGCTTGGTTTCAATATTTATCGAGAAAGCACTAAAAATTAAAAAACAGAATCACTTTGATTTACGTATACAAGGCATTGGGAAAAACTTCAAATTTTTATTTCACTTGAAATGAAATGCTTATGTGATGTACTTTAAGTTGAGTTAGAAAATAATTTTTTTAGGTCACTCTTTAGTGGGTCTCATAGTTAGGGGTGTCCATGAAAAACCGAAAAACCAAACTGAACTGCAAAATGCGGTTAACCAAATCGATCAGTTTGGTTTTGATTCAAAATTTTTGAAAAGCTAAAGGACTGGTTTGGCTTTCGATTAACTTACAAAAAAACCGGCGGTTAACCGAATTGATCGATATATATAGTTACATGTATATTTTTATATATTTTTAATATGTCACATATTTTTGATATATTATATATAAATATATATTCATTATATATCTAAATATGTACTTATATGATATTTATAATGATTTATTTATAAATATATTATATATTTTTATAATATTTGTAATATATTATATATCTTTTATTATTCTCAATATAATATTATACATATATTTATATAATATATATTATAAATATAAAAAATAAAAAACATGAAGAATCGAACCGATCAAAAACCGAAATGGCAGACCGATTAACCGATGGTACTGATTCGGTTTCAGTTTGGAGAAATGGAAAATTCGGTACCACCGGTTCAGTTAATACATATATTTATATAATATATATTATAAATATAAAAAATCAAAAACCTGAAGAATCGAACCGATCAAAAATCGAAACTGGCAGACCGATTAACCGATGGTACCGATTCGGTTTAAGTTTGGAGAAATAGAAAAACCGGTACCACCGGTTCGGTTAAAAAAAAGGTCATGGACACCCCTACTCATTGTAAGCCTCCGTTAACAAAAATGAAAGTTTTGACATGTATGTGGGTCCCACATATGTTAACAAACCTCTAAATCTCTTTTTTCACTCAATTGCATTACTTCAGAGCGGATGAGAACCCCCTATTTGCTACCCAGCTACTATGTTAAAAAAAAGCAAAAAATGTCAAAATTTCAAAAGGCACATGCCCGGGCTAAGGCGCAAGACGCACAGGCACGTGCCTTTTAAAAGGGCTACGCCTAGGACCTAGGTGAGATGCATACCATAAAATGTGCCTTACCTATGTGCGACGTGCCTTTTAAATCATTGTTCTTGGTTCATATCTTTTATTTGTTAAGTTCTTATTTAGATTTTCTACCATTGATAGAATATATTACAACACCTTCAAAAGCCCTTTTAGACCCATTAACATCCCCTTTCTTCCAAACCTTAGTGTTTCTTTTTTTCTTTTTATTTTTATATCCATGCCTCCAAGTATGCCTTAGTAAGACCTTTTCCCCTTCCTATCCTACATCACTGGCTTGAGAGCAATGTAAGGCATTAGTGTTGGCTCATGCTTAAACTACAAATATGGCTCTAGATTAGCAATGATATTTCTCGTGGTTTACGCTTGTATATCTCTTTGGAATAATAGATTTGCAGGGATATTCTTGTTTTTTGGTAATGAGATATACAGAAGTACAGGCAAAACAGGAAAGCTTATGGACTAAAAATAAATAAATTCAGAGGAAATTTCTCCTTTGTGTACATCTTCTCATACTCTGCTTTTTTTAAGGAAATCTCTGATACCCTTTCTCAAAATAAATAAATAAATAAATTCAAAGGAAAATATAGAAACGATTCATAGGGAAGGGAACAACCTCCACTTAAAAGACATGTATGTATGTGGGCCCCTATCAATAAACGCCCACGCCCACGCCCACAGAACTGGTTGTGAGTACGGTGCGAGCACAGTTGTATGATGACTGGAATCCGATATCTCTTTGTTCGTTCTAAGTAGATGTGAACGTGTAACGAAATGTGTCAGCAAGTCGAGAGAAGCTTTTTGTTGGGAAGGCCGAAGGCTTTCTTTGTTCTTTGTTGGGAGGCTGGGACCTTTTCCTTGTTCAACACTTCAGCTGGGCTCCGGCCTCCGAGTACATGCTCTCGTGTCTTTCCTTCAGACGTTAAGAATTTATCGATTTTGAAATCTCTACAACTGTTTTCACTGATAACCGCATCCTTCGTAGGTTCGTAGAAGATTATTCTTCGTTTCTTAATTTCATCATAAGGTGGTTAGGGTTTGAGATCACGGCATACTTCTTTCTGCTGATGAAATACTCGTCGTCTGAGAGATACAGTGAAATGGCCACGGCTACGCTTCTCCTGCTGTGCGCTTCTCTGCTAATACCTTCAATGGCCGATGAGTTATTCGACGTTCGTCGACATTTGTCAACGGTTTCAAGGTATGTCGTTCCATCTCCATTACGGACACCCGTTAGAAATTTGAGGACGTCCTTCCTTTTCTTTTGATGTATTTCTCTTGTTGTTTTTCTAATTTATTGGGCACTTAGAACCATTTATTTCATTTTTTTTTTCTGATTCTTATCTTAGTAACTTTTCAAATTTATCGTACATATTCATGTAACCGACCCCATGTAGTTGGGATAAAGCTCAGATGATGATGATGATATGTTTATTTTACAACAAGAAGGCTACACTGTTTTTTTTCATGTCATTTAACGTTGAATTTAATCCTAATTGAGGAATTATCCGAAGATTTTAATCGGATCCACGAGAGCCTTAGCCACTTAATATCTGCACGGATGTTTTTGCTAAATTTATGAAATAATATTACTGTTTGCACATAATTAGTTAAAGAAAGTTTTTCCCCCAATGTCAATGGAACTTGCTTGGATGGATATGCCCCAAAATAATGGAAAAATTGTCATCTGAGACTTCTGATTAAGGTAATCGGCGTAATGTTCTTAAAATACCAGGTTGCCGCTAGATGGGTTTCATTCTGATAGTTAGCTCACGAAATGCTTAATGCCTTAATGGTTGATTTGACTGTGGGTCGTTAAAACATATCTATGTTAGAAGATATCTAAAGATGCATAATGTAACTCATAAAATGGTGGGAGGGGGTCTGAGGGGAGAAGACAGCTTGTGACTCATCCATTTTGAGTAAAAAAATAGAATATATAATAAGCGAAAGCTTTTTTCTCCCAGGTGCCCTTGAACGGTTAAATCATTCATTCCAATTGTCCTTTTTATTATTTTGGAAGTGAAATAATGGGGTGCAAAAAAGGGAAAGACTGCAAGTCCTCCTCTGCAATTATCTTTCAACTGCAAAGCTTGATAAACAAAAATTTTAGGACAGCCACTTTTTTTCTTCTTTTTTTTGGTAGAAAGGATATAGCCACTTTATGAGGCACAAGTACATTTACTTTCATTTTTGATAATATTATTTTATTCAAAAATAAAAGCATCACAACCAGATTTCTTTCTTTCTTTAAATCTCATTTGCAACTTTTATTTGCTTCTTATTCCTTTTCTTTTGCACAGATATGGTGCTGTAAAAGATATTGCTGACAATGGATTTGTAGCTTCAAGTATTCCAGATGGATGTAGTGCAATCCACCTAAACCTTGTGGTAATTTAAGTTTATGAGTTCTGCAACTTAATGCTGTGTAAGTCTGTGCAAACATAACAGTGATACCGATATCTATATTGTATTTCCCTTGGAATTATTTGCATACATTCCAATTATAAAAAAAATATTTGCATACATTCCTTGAATTCTTAATTATCTTGATGTGTGATTAAAATGTTTTAGTTAGTGTTATGATTTTTAGAATATGAAAATGTAGTTATATGTTATATTTTCCATAAAGTTATAATGGGTCTATAAAATGTCGTGCCATGAAATAGACATTGATGATACTTTGAAAGATTCCCTACACATGCCACTCTTAGGAAATCCTCTGGGCATATTGAAGTCATTTAGGACCTCCATGTTACTTTTTTATGCAAGAACAGGGTAATCACATGAAGGAATTGACTTTTTTTTTTGCTCAAATGACAAACAGAGAAAACTTAGAAATTAGAATTCTTTAATTTATATTGACAGGCAAGGCATGGAACTCGTTCTCCTACCAAGAAACGCATGAGAGAGCTAGAAAGCCTGGCCAATCATATGGAAGTTTTGCTAAGAGATGCAAGAAATGGAAAACAAGAATCACTGCAGCAAATCCCTGCTTGGTTATGGGGATGGCAATCACCTTGGAAAGGAAAGCAGAAAGGTGGGGAATTGATAAGCAAAGGAGAGGATGAACTCTACCATCTTGGAATTAGGACCAGAGAAAGATTTCCAGATTTGTTTAATGAGGAATATCATCCAGATATATATGTGATAAAGGCAACTCAGGTTAGTTATTTCTCTTATTTTGTTTATTTTGTTGTTCTTTGCAGGGCCTTCCTTTTAACCAAATTTGCCATTATTCCTGCTACACTGACACCTGCACATATTGATGGCTTTGTTCTAGGCCTTCTGGCCGAGACATTGCATGAATTGCAACTATGCATGCTACTCGTTAAAGTGGTACTGATGTATGAATTCCATATCTGAAATGAGACTATGGTGCTAAACTCTGCTGTTTCTTATCCTATCTTGATTGCCAGAATTCACCATTTAGATATCAAAACTATTTACTTTGTACTCCACAGTGATTTAAGGTCATAACACATGGGGCCACTTCAAAATTCAAACTTGGTAAATATAATTTTTTTTAGAAGCTGGTTAATGCAGGCCTGATATCAGAAAAAGAAGAGAAAAGGAATTATCTGCAGTTTAGAGCTGTTTTTGAGTAATTACATATTTTGAATGTGGAAACAAGGCAACCCAGGCAATTCAAGTATTGAAAGAGTCTTTGGAGACAGTCAAGACGCTGTTATAATTCTCTTTCCAGGTCCTGTTGGTATTGGAGATTCCACAAGAGTGGAAACGCTTGCTTTGCTGCAAGGACTCAGGTTGGGCAAAAGAATGAACATGGGGAACATAGTGGTTGGAGCAGACTTAAAGGTGGTGTTAGACTGGTTGAAAAATGACAAGCAAGCAATATGGCAACATCGGGATGCAGTGAGAGAGATTAAATCCTTAGCAAGGGAGATCGTCAATTCTATTATATGGGTACACTGCTTGGAAAAAAAGTATATCTGATTCACTAGAAAAGGGGTTACTGGGGAACAATTATTGTGGGATCTTTGTACCCAAAAGTAAAGTGGGTTAGATAGCATTTTTCTAGTCTAACTAAAGATCACTTTTTTATAGTAAAAGGAAGAAAAATTATTAACAAGAAGAAAAATACAAACTAATTAGGTGTCAAGAAAAATACAAACTAATTTCATGGGCAAACTCCAGCAGACATATCCCTTGGACTTTGGGACATGTGATGACGGAAGTGTTGCAGATTGCAAAAGACATAGGGGCTGAGTTTAAGTGGGTAAGTGGGCTATTTGTTGGGTAAATGGCTGTGGAGGTGGCCTCTAGAAAGTGACAGACTTTGGCACAAAGTTATTGAATGTATTCATGGTGGTGCAGACAATGGTTGGGATGCTGGTGTATCTCGGTGGGCCACGCTGATTTCTCCTTGGAAGGCCTCCATAGTATTTTCCCCTTGTTCTTGAACCTGGTCAGGTATGATGTTTGTAATGGAGATAAAGTTTTGTTTTGGAAGGATATTTGGACTGGTAACTCTACCCTCAAGAACCTGTTTCCCTCCTTGTTTTCCCTTTTTTGCCTAAAAAATTCAACCTATTAAGTGTTTTGTTTCCTTTTCCTTCTCTTCTGGTCTCAGCTGTAATTTGGGTTTTAGGAGGGATTTGAGAGACTTTGAGCTTGATTAGGTTGCTTTACTCCTCAAAACTTTGGATCTAGTTTGTCTGGATCCTTCCAAACCTAATGATCGCATTTGGGTTCCTAGCTCTTTGGGCTCCTTTAATTGTGCTTCCTTCTTTTCTTCCTTTTTTTGATGAATAACAGATATTTTATTAATGATTAAAACCAAAAGTTACACCAAGGGTAGCCTTGGTTACCCCTGAAAAAAGAAGATTAAAAAACACCCAACATTACTTTGGTAATTACATCTGAGCCCAGAAACAGATCTCCTTGTGCACCCCCTGTTTTGCTAACTGATCTGCCATGTTGTTAGCCGATCTTGGAATCCATTGAAAGGCCACTTGCATACCATCTGTAAATCTTTTAATCTTTTTTTTTTGGAAAAGGTAAGGTAAATTTATTAATAGAAATCAGAACCATACAAAGGCCTCCCAGAAGGGAGCAAAGACTGAGAACAGCCTCTCAGTAAATCTTTTAATCTTCTTGAACTCTTTTCTAAAAACCACGGAGCTTGTTCTTTTCATCTTAGCCAACTAATAACTACTTTAGAGTCCCCTTCAACTATCATTTTTCTCACCCCCATCTCCATTGCCTTTTGTAGTCCAAACACTGCTTCTGTCAGTTCAGCTGTAATCAAATCCCCCCTGTCCATATGGACCTGAATACATTCCAACCACTTCCCTCCTATACCAGAAGGGCCTAGGTTACCAAGGCTGCTTCCATCAAAGTTCATTTTAATAACCCCATTTTCCGGAGGAGTCCAATCCCTTATAGTTTTCTTCTTGGAATAAGGTAGTGCTGCAATTGTTCTCCATCTCCTTATCAGATCATCATATGTAAAATCAGAGAAGAGTTTCAAGGATTTAACCCAGAAAACCACTTTGGCTAAAAGTTGCTTCTAATTTCTTTCTCTAATAAATTCTTCATTTATCAAAAAAAAAAAAGAAAACCACTTTGGCTGTAATTCCATCTATCAATGCCTCTTTGCTCCTTTTTCTTCCTTCAAATATCCTCAGATTTCTTTTCTCCCACAAAGACCAAAGCACAACTGCCCTTGTGCATCTCCACAATATTCTGCCCCTCTTTCTTGGCCATCTGAATGTAGAAGCATCAAATAATCTGTCCAAACTCTTAGGGGTATTCCACCTGCAACCAAAGAGAGAGAAAAACCACTCCCAAACATAGTTAGTGTAAATAGGTAGCTTGATCCTATTCAGTACTCTAGCCGACCCACTTTGTATTTATAATGAATAAGTTGAGTTACAAAAGACAGTATTCTCCCTTACAAGTGATGGGACACAAAACTTAAACTTGAATAAAACAGACCTTTCACTTCTAACTAGATAAACCAAAAGACCAAAATTCCCCTGTACTGTCGACTCTAACAGTTAGCATAAGGACAAGAATTCAACAAGTGATAGGCAGTCTCACCATTTGACTCACACAGATAGCACCAGTTCGGGGAAAGACACCAACCGGGTCTCTTTCTCTGTAACACATCAACATGTTAAATGGACTATGAAAAACTTCCCAACTGAATGCACTCACTTTAGGAGTAATAGGGCGGCACCACACTTCTTTAACTGGAAATGAAGAGCCAGCAAAATCAGAGGACTACCAAAGCTTTAAAGAAGGAAGCACAACTGAAAACACCTGAAGGGTGAGAGGACTAGACTCTACAATCTTGTTTACTCACATCTAAAAAGACCCCATGTAGCATTTACATAAGGTTTGACATCAAATCCAACCGAGAATTCCTAACATTTCTGTGAAAGCCCAAGTTCCACCTATACCCAGATAGAGAAGGGGAGGGGATTAAAAAATCTGAAACTGGTTTACCCTTGGAAGAAGAGAGAGCATACAAAGAAGGAAAGGAGACCCTCGGAGGTACTTCCCCTACCCACAAATCTTCCCAAAACCTGATTTTGTTCCTTGAGTTTAGATCATACCTGATATGAGTGAGGAAACTTGGAAGGCTCTTTTGGATTAATTTCCATGGTGATGCACTTGAAGCTCTGCTAGAAGTTCTAGCCAAGGATTAAAGTATCGGTATCGGGTATCGTATTGGACAACTCGGATACGAATACATATATGGATACGCTTTGGAAACGTATGGATACGGACGAAAAAGATGGAAACGCATGGATACGCTAGGGAAATACATATGAATTTCATAAATATATTAATCACACTAAATTTAAGATCAAAATGATCACAAAATAGTATATAAATACATAAAAATGTAAA